>JACGDI010005475.1:3592833-3634738 GCA_014898725.1 Jacaranda copaia | reverse complement strand
TGCTTTTTAAAATGAAGCAAGTATAATTTTAGAAATGGAAGTATAATTGTACACATAAGAAAGTACAATTTCAGAACATGCGAAGTATAAATCCCTGCAAAAGAAGTATAATTTTTTATAATTAATAAATAGAACATTTGAAGTGTATAAAATCAATGAATAGAGTACAAGTTTAGGTAAAATGAATTATAAAACAAAGTATAATTTCAGCAAAAAGAAGTACAATTTTAATAATATGAAGTATAATTTTTGAATATTTGAAGTACAAAACCCTAGTAACTGCAGTATAATTTTTGATAATCCATTTGTAGAACATTTCAAATATAAAACTTAAATTATAGAATACAATTTTATGTGAAATGAAGTATAATTTTAGATAACTAGATTACAAATTTATATAATGTGGAGTAGTTTAAGTATAAAACCCTAGCAACTGTAGTATAGTTTGGGATAATCATTAAATAGAATACTTAAAAGTAAAGAAAATTAATTAATAGAGTATATGTTTAGGTAAAATGAAGTATAAAATACAGAAGTAAAATTTCAGAAGAAAACGAAGTACAATTTTAGATAAAGTGAAGTATAATTTTCAAATTTCTGAAGTATAAAACCTCAAAAACGACAGTACAATTTTTTATAACAGTTTAATTGAATACTTAAAGTATAAAACTTAAATACTGGTGTACAATTTTTGTCAAATGAAGTACAATTTGATTTGCAATGAAGTATAATATAGAACTCTCTAAAATAGAGAAAGATTTTCAAATAAACGGTATACAATTTCAGAACTCTTGATGTACAAAATTTTACAAACTGCAGTATAGTTTATATTTTGTGGAAGTATTACCTTAAAACATCACAGCTTTTCTTGGCACTGCTGTTTGATTCATCCTTTTGGTTTACCAGGATGTTAACAATGTTCATCTTTAATGTCAAATGCAATAAGACCATATTCAGAACATTTTCTTTATCAGTCAATGTCACGTACAATCTTTGATGTGGAGCTACGTATCACAAACTAAAGAGCTCATTGTTGATTTCACTCCATTTTCTTGCGAGATTAATTTACATGTCCATTAAAATCGTAGTATCCTTAATGGACATTATATGGAGTTGGTCTTTGTAGCGGCAACTCTCCAACAATTGATTGAACACTCCAGGGTTTACTACTGGTTGACATTGTGGAAAAAATACAAGAAATTCCGAAGCAACTGGGAAGAAGAAGAAACTCAAAAATAAAGATTAAACCAGAAAATGATGAAAATGAAAAGAGAAGAAGAGAATGCAGATGCCGGGTTGATGGTTGTTTCTCGTTTCCGCCATGGAGTTGCTTGCATTTTTTCTTTTTTTTTTCTATCTCTGGAAATGATAATGATATTGGTAAGGTTTACTGTTGCCTTTTGTTTATGATAAAGAAGTGAAAAAAAAATGAGTGAAAAATATTACAGTTAAGGGCATTTTTGTCAAATCAAGTGAGTAGGGGGTAAACTCTAAAATTCTTACAAAATTAGGGAGTTTAGTTTAACAAGAATCAAGTGGGGACTGATCACAAAAATGAAAAATAATTTTGGTACTTTTAAATAAGTCTTTCAAAATTTAAACAAATATATTAATATTATTAGAAATATAATATACATAGAAAAACATAAATAAATAATTATTATTTATTTATAAATTAAAAAAAATATTTAATACACATAGAAACCGTCAAAGTCGGTGATATAAATAATGGGAGACATATTATTTTTTGGTGTGTCTCTTCAAGTTTGGCTCAGTACCCTGACATTTGTTGGATTAACTATCACCGAAATTGAAATTTTGATTTTACCCCTACATTGAGGGTACCAAACTTTTTCAGGCGTAACTGAAATATTCTTAGAAGTAATCATATAAACCTCTCCTAAAATTTAATCTAAATATTAGTGGATCTCCAAGCGTTTCAGAAATTACTTTCATCTTTCTAAATTTTGCCTCATATCAGACGACACACAACACATATAGCTCTATTTATTTGTTCTGCCCAGATATCAGCGCATATATATATATATATATATATTAAGTAATTTAAAATATTGTCCCTTGCATAAATAATAAATATGGAGAAACTTTGAAATTTATTCAACTTATATAGAAATTGCTCTTCAGATTTAATATTTCTAACTTTATCGTAAAATATTTAAGATTACATTTGAGGGATGTGATTGTTGTTGTAATTCGCATAATTAGCATAATTAATTGTTAATTAATTTTGGATGGATGCCAATTATGGTTGGAATCCAAAAATTAATTGTGGTGGTGCAATAGAGGAAGGACTTGGTTAAGTGTTTTTTGTTGAGTTGTCCTACATGGAATGCTTGAGAAAGTAGAAACTTACTTGGACATTATAAAATCAAGTGGAGGAGTTGAAGGGTTATTCCAACCTTTCACTTATCCCACATTGGTTTTATAAACTAGTGTGGATTAGTTTATATTGAGCTTAAGTAAGAATGTTTGATAAAGTATTTTTTAAGGGGTTTATATGAGTGGACCACACGCATGCCGCTGCCGTCGCTCAACCAAGCTCTGGGTCCGGGTTCGGGTTGCGGGCGTTAGGGCGAATGTCTCAGTTTTAGTCTTATTTTTTGGGACAAATTCAATCTAAATTTTTTAACATAACTTGGATCGGATAAAGATAATCCAATCGGATAAGGGTTGACTCGATCAAGACCTGTTGGATTAATCTAATCCAATCAGACTAAATCAAATCTTTGAAGATTAAGATGAGATTTGATCGGATTGATAGAGATTAAGCGGGATTTGGCAGAAGGACGTGGGGCACGTGGCGTGATACTATTGGACATGTGACGTGTGTGGGACACGTGGCGTGATACTAGTAGATGTGTGTGGCTGGCGTGGCAAAATATCATTAGCTGGGTGACGTGTTAGAAGCCATTAATTGGCGGACTCTAACCCTAATCCCGCCTATAAATAAACTGCCTCTGGCAGTCTTCAAATACACAACATTCGCCTCTCAACATGCCTAAGCATCATGCTTCTGCCCACTTTGTTGCTTTCTCTCAAAAATCCTTCCTTTCTCTTCCCAAAAGTATTCCCTGTCCCGAATTTAGATATATATGCCTATCTCATTCTTATTTGGTGACTGAGTACTATTCGAGGTAAATGAAAAGGAGTGCACTTGATCATTCTGGACCATCTCATCCTGGAAGGAGCTGCGCTATACCCGTTGCACTGGTGAGTTGGGGTGCTCGTTTCTTCAAGAAAAATAGAATTTCTTTGTGATTTGGTTGTCCGATTGATTTTGTTACAATATAAAATCCTTAAGATAAATTTACTTTTAAATTTGGTATTTACTTTAGATAAAAACGACAGCATGCTTTATTGCTTTTATTACCTCGGTTGATATATGAATTTTGGCTTTTCCTAAACTCGCATCTAATTAAATTATTGCTTAAATTCTGATTGCCTTGAATTTGACGTATATTTCTGAACACGCATGTTGTATGTTTAATTTTGATGACGTATGTTATGTGTATTAAATATGACATCGCATGTTTGATTTGAATTTCATATTGATAAAATACACGTACTGCCTCAATTATGATTATCTAAATTAATTCCTGATAATCTGATTAGCATATTTAATTGCATATTGGTATATCCTGCTGCGAATTTATTTACAACAATTGCAATGCTACAAAGCGTGCTAGAGGAAGTTGTTCACAAGAGGTTTGTGTGACTGCTTCGACGGATAAAGTGTGGATAATCTCAAACAGTGGAAGAGGTCGACAACATTGGTGATGAAGTAGGTAAGGGGGAGAGTGTTAAGGTAATCGGGGATAGTAGTGTAGGGTAGGCATAATAGCAAGCCTCCTACATGTTGCCAAGAATAGGAGGATGTGGATCAGACTGCTGCTTGTTTTGAGGATTAGTCAACGCATGGTGGTCGTGGTAGAGGCGGACCTACCTCAATTGGTGCTCCTATTTCGTTTCTTGTGATGCGGTGGAAGGTCTGATGAATTCATCTGCAAAGATTAACAATCAAAAATCAACTTACTGTAATGATATTATAATACCCTTTAATTTACAATTAAGATAATCAATATTCACAACAAAGGAAAACTTGCTTTTTTCAATGGAATTCCAACGAATTTGGATTCTTTTTTTTTTTTTTTTGATGAAATCTTAATTTTTTATAATAAATTTATAGTTAATTTTTGAGGAAAATTTCTCGAATTTCCATTGAAAGTTTAATTTTTTTTAATTTTTATTTGATTACATTTCTAATATGTTGATACATCCTATATATAAAATATCATAAAAGTACAAAACAATAAAATTACAAATAAATAGAAAATATAATTTCAAAAACAATAATTATTCATTACAAACATATAAAAAAAAAATATCCTATTTACTGGCCAATAGTATCATCATCAAAGTTAAAATAGTCATCAGTACACCACGGTAATCTTGCTCGGCCGAAACCCTAACCTTGGTTAGTGGGGGGGTGGGGGAGGGGGGCAGATGCCTAATTTATCTGCCAACTATAAAACAAAAAACTGCCCATATAGATAATACTATTATTATGATGAATTTAATTAATTACATATGTGAAATGCATAAAAATAGTCAATTACTAAAGTTAATAAAACACACATTAGGTTTGATGGAAGTTTTGATAAATTCTATCATTCACTAGATAGATTTTTTAGTCTATTTGTCTACCTGAATCTTTTGATGTATTAAGAGGACAACAATAATGGTCAATTGACGTACAAATCCTCGATTTATTTGTCATTTACATTGACATATCCAAGTGGACAAAATGGATGAAAACATATAAGGATGAACCAATAATTGATTGATTGACACCAATTTATTATTCAGATTTTATGAGTTATTAGGATTATTAATATTTTGTTGTCCACATTATAGGAGTTATTCAAATTCAACTGATTGCATCATGTTACGTGGATAATAAAAGTTATTCAAAATTTTTTAACACTATACACCAAAGTTTTTGTGTTGTCTATATCCATTTTTCATATTGTCTATATCAATTTTAGGAAAACTCAACCTTTTAAGGTCCTTTCAATGGGTTAATAATATACCATAAAGTTCGTATATCATTATGTTTTTCTCAATTTGTACCTTAGTTGGGATACAGACATATATTGTCTATATCAATTTTCATGCCTCTAATTTTTCATTATACTAATTCACATCTATGATTTTTTCGAGACATTTAAGTTCCTTTTATATGGGTTAAATAAAGAATATATAATGGAAAAAAAATCAAACATAATTTCTCCTTAACATATAAGAATCTAAAATTTCAAAAAATAAACAAAAGATCAAATAAATCAATAAAACAACATATTCATATAATACTATGCATCCCTTTAGAACTTTAAATCACGCAAGCAATTAGAAACCAACAACAATAAATGGGAAGGCTCCACTACTTCCCCCAATTCTCGACCTCCTTCCTAACTACCAATTCTATCTAAATTACACATCTAATGCATGCTTAATACTCACAAAAATATGAAAATTATAACATAAAGGATATTATTTAAAAAAGGAACACTTACCTCAAAATAGTAAAGAAATAGTAATAAATTCACTTAATGTAAGTTTTGCAAGCGTAAATTCTGATAATATATTAAATAAAAAATATAATCTATATAATTGAAACAAATTACACGAATTTAAATCCTAAATTTATATCCTAACTATTTGAAATAAATTCGAATCCTAATAAAACATTAAATGAACAACATAATCTAACTAATTGAATAATTTACCAAAATTTAAATCCTAAATTGAACCTTGACTAGTTGAAATAAATTTAAATCCTAATAATATATTTATTAAACAAAATAACCTAACTAATTAAATAATAGCCTTAAATTTAGTCCTCACAATTAGAGACAAATTCAAACCCTAATTCATCCTAGTTTATCCTATTAAAATGCTACATTAACTAAAATAACTTAAAATTCTACATAAATAAAATTAATACATACTAACATTCCTAAAATTCAACATAAAATATATTTACTTGCAAACAATTGAAAATATTATACATAAGATTTCTTATAACATGATAAATTTTTGCACATATACTAACATGCCTAAAATTCAATATAAAATTCATTTATTAGCAACAGTGTGCCTACAATTCAATATGTAACATATAAACTTTTTAATTGCACATAAACTTAATATAAATAATATAATACATAATATACAAAAACAAAAAAAAATAAATATAGAAATTAACTTCGCAATGGTATCGACGAGGGTAGCGAGGTGGGAAAGACGTGGAGATGGTGGAACAACAGTGGGAATTGTGTGCTGACAATGGGAGCAACACGGGGAACACAGAGCAATGATGGAAATGGGCTGGGAAGAGACGACAACGACGGAAATAGATAGGGAATCAATGGAGATTGGAGATTTTTCTAGGGGAGAAAGAAAATGCAGAAAAAGAAATAAGGAAGAATGTTGTTAGGTGAGATTTTATTTAGTTTTCCAACAGATTTTTTTTATAGAAATTTTGTCGAAAATTAGCTTTTTGTAAAAAATAATTTAAATTTTTGGTGGAATTTCTCAAATAGAAATTTCACAAGAGACCAACCATTTTCTTAAAAAAAAAATTCAAATTTTTTATAGAAAGTTTGTCGAAAGTTTCATTAAATAACAATTTCCATCGAGCTGTTTTATATGTTTGCACTAAGCTCCCACCAAATTTCCTCCAAACTTTTCGACACTTTTCTATTGAATTTCTGCCAAACCTTTTATCCCATGGAATTCTTTCATAAATCCTTTAGAAATTTTCGAGGGAAATGTTCCGTTAGAAAATTTTATTGAAAAAAGTGAGTTTTTTGGTAGTGATTCGTAACAATAAAATAAAATCAAATGTCTTACCATTAGTGTAATTCAATTTGAATAATAGCCAGCAGACTATTCTTCTTCAAATTTATCTTTATTATCACTAATTTCCACCTAATCCTCATATCATCACTCCTAACACTATCTATGTGTTGTACATCTAACAAATCCACATTCTCTAAAGGATGCATACAATCTATTAGGGCCCCCAAGAGCTCATTAGGAGTTACTGAATCAGTATGTGACACCATAAATCATTTTGATATGCTACTTTTAATGAATCATCAATTTCAACCTTGAACTTTTGTCTTTCTGTTTTTATAACACCAACTAATTCATCTTATCCTTAATTTTTCTAAGGTATGGAATTTAGTTAACTTATCTATCTTATGGTGCAATGATGAATGTATCATAGTTTCTATACCTATCCCTCTACTTTACTTCAATAATTTTACACTTTGGATGAATTAGATGGCTTCCTCTCACACAAGTAGGATAGAATCACTCACAATGAGATAAAACTATATTTTTTATAGGACTGCGAAGGTATCCCAACTCCCTGAAATCTTCCAATATCCCATAATTATCTTCTTAACCTTTGCCACATTAATTTTCTTTGACTAAACCCCCTTTTTTGTGTTCACTCCAAGCTTCAGTGTCAATTTATAAAATATTTTGGCAATGCCCTAACCATGTTTTTTGGGGCTCAAGTTAAGTCCTGCAAGAATTGATTCACATATAAGCTATGAACAAATTGATTATAAATCTATCATTCATTATATAAGCTATGAGTAATGATAAAAGTTATGTAATACTAATAAGTATTTACGGCATCCATAGGGTAATTTTATATTAAACTAATTAACAAATTCAACTTCAATCCTATTATTGCCATCTTAACCACCTGCGTTGAAAGTCAAAAAAATAACTGCATTCACAAGATTAAAAAACATATTTAAAAGCATAAACTAGAGAATTGAAGTGAACTAATTTTGTTTACTTAATAAGTTCTTTGACCTCCTCACAATTAAGCAACACATGCACGTTGCGTACCTAAGCTCAGCATCTCTCAAATATAAAGTTCTGCATGTACCGGATGCACAGCTGAGTTTATTAAAAATAGACAAGTTTGGTGGAGCTTGAATCATTATTCAACAAAGTCTTGTTCTCAAGCTATGAACAGGTGATTGGATATAAAATGTTCCGACATATATATGCCCCACAAATTGATCACTCTACATGTGCTTTTTGTTTAACTTTTTCTTTCTAAACTTACCAAGGTCCCTACATGTCACAAAAATAACATATGCAACTCTAAGTCATAATTACATTAAAATTTAGAAAAATTTGAGTATTTATATTATTTTACCTCTTAAATAGGTACATATACCTACTTTATATTGGCTTTCCATTCTATACCTCTTTTATCAAATGAATCGGCAAATATTTCATGCAATTAAAAATGCTGGTGGGAAAAATCCTTTTTAACTTGTATAGGATAATGAAAGTAATTTTCTCCATTTTTTCCAAGTCACCTTACCTCAAATTTGTAAAACAAAAATATTTGAAGAATCTACTAAGCTCGGCCAAATATTTTCCTAAATGATTGTGTAATTCTTTGATCACGATTTATAGCAATTGGCCAATGAAATTATGATAGTCATGGCTCTTGAATCCATTCAACTTAGCCCCCATATGTGGTAATATGCTTAACCAAATTTGATGATTATTGATTCGGCATTCAGAGTTCTTTCACCCGCTCACATAGAATTCTTGTATGCTTGAGTGTGAAAATACACTTTTCCTTACATTTTCCCACTCTCCATTACCTTTTTTAATCAATTCTGGCTCACGACACTTGCAATATATATTTCATTTTAGCCTTTACATTATTTTTGGTCTTTTCCTCATATCCATCACTGTGTTGAAGATAGTCAAAGAAATTCTTCTCAATATACATCACATTTAAATTATGCCCTTGTAAAATTCTTCTCTCAATATGGCATGATAAATCAATTTTTGGTAAGGTAAGTAGTGTAGAGATTTTGCAAGTAAAGTATGTAATGTGAGATGTAGATAATGTAAGGTTGAAGCTTGACATGATGAGTGAGGGGTGAATCTACAGTCACAATGATCATGTTAGGCTTGCTAAGGTAGCTATTGACTAAGACCATATGATGCTTGAGACATTGTAAGGGTGGTGGAGATGAGAATGTGAAGTAGATAGGAGCTTTGAGTGTAAGAAGTGTGTACATAAGATAGGTGGTTGGATGGGGTATTTATAGAGCCTTCTTTGAAGTTGAAATTACTATAAAACCCTTACTCAAAATAGCATTTGATCTTAGTGCATCGGGTCAAAGTAGGTCTTTTACTACAAAGTGGCAAGCCAAGTGGCTGCCACCACTCAAATAGGTACGAACATGCCACTAGTCTACCAAGAAAGGACGGCTTGTTTGTATTTAATGCCAAAGGTATAGGTTGGATAGCTACAATTATTATGGGCCACTAGTCTACTGAGAAAAGATAGCCTATTTGTACTTATTGCCAAGGGCATAGGCTGAATGATTGCAATTATTACGAAAGAGAGGAAAAACATTAAAGCCTGGCGAGCATTTAATACATCCACCTATACCAAGTGAGTGACCTACAATCGACCTTTAGAGGTGGGATTGACCTATGAAGTGCAATAGTTTAAGGGTGTTGGTGTTGGTGTTGGAATAGTACCCCACAAACCAATTAGATTGATGTGTAAAACTACTTCACTTGTGATATAATTTTAATTAAATGATATTCCATAAAATGGTCATTTTCATATTATGTGTTTATGATTTCTTTACATACATTTGGTTGAAGCTCTTAAATTATACAAGACTATGGAACTTGGTCACACGTATGATGATGATCATGAAATAAGTCTCTATGTTCATGATTTTAAATGTTCCAAATCGTAAAATTTTGTGAGATGGGGCATCTAAGATTTAGATAAACTTGCACTAATGATGCATACTCTAAGGAGTTGGATGTTGCCTTATTCTTGGGCAATCTATGCTAGACATGGGTACATGTTAATGGGTGTTTGTTAGAGAACTAGTTCACCAAAGGCCAATGTAGAGAATCCATTAGATAGCTGGAGTGGCAAGTTCTCTAGCTTACGATAGTGCATATAACTAATTCTTTAACTTAAAGTTCCACAATAACCTTATATTTGGGTCCTTGAGCTTTAATTTTTCTTCGACCATATAGTGGGTCACCTAAGGCTTAGTTTGGGTACAAGCTACATAAGTATGGAGGATAGTGAGTTCCAAGATGGGATCTATTTTGCCCGTCTATGAAGAGCAAGTTGATCTCTTATGTATTCTAAGATGACAGATTTCAAGAAATCCTTACGTAAGGTGATATGATAATTTGGAAAAGGAGTTTTTCAAATATGAGGTCATAATGAAAATCAAACATCAAGAATAGATACGTAATTATTGAGGCTATTAGGGAGCTGGAAAATTTGATGGACTTCATGGGCTTGTGCTAAGCGTTGACTATGGAGATTGGGTGCTTTTCAATCAATAGAGATTAATTGATACATTATTAGTTTAAAGGAGTTTAAACTAATTTGAATATTTTTAATATTCAAAATATCACAAAGAGTTGTGAGCTCATGTATAATGAATTGGTGAACTTAAAGGGTCACACACAAAAGCTTCTAACACTCTTACTGGATTGAAGAAATTATCTATGGAGTTAGATAATTAAGGTGATCAAGTTTATTGGGGAAGGAAAGAGAGCAAAACAACTAACTAACAATTGGTCGCTTTGGCTTGATTAATTTAAGTGTTAAATTAATTTAAATACTTTAAATAGTTAAATTAGGCCAGTGAAGAGTTATTTTAATTGGTGCCATGTGACAATTTTAATTAGTCAAAGTCAACTTAAAGGGTTAAGTCAATTTTATTAACATAAGAAGTTAAGTTAATATAATTAAATTAAAGAGTTAATTTAATTAGTATGAGAATCTAATTTTGGAAAAAAAATTAAATGGAAGAGTCCATTTAATATTAGTGAGTTGGCATTTTAAATTTGAGATATTAAAAATGCAACTTGACTAGCAAGTTGCCATCCTAGGTGGCATAGTGAGGTGTGTGTGATAGAAGCTTCCTTAAGCTTCCAAATCACATAATATAACACCCTCAAGGCTGACCATATGGAGCCCAATTCCCAGCTGCAATTTTCCTCCCATTGGTGTGGTGATCTCATGTGTTGAGAGAAACCACCTTTTAGGTTTCCTTTAACAACTTTCTCTCTCTAATAACTTCTCACTCTTTTTTCTTCATCCTCCTCACATCTCTAGCTAATTTAGAGAGGGTTGAGAGTTATTTTAGGTGTGCAGACTAGCTTTAGAGGCTTTGCATTTGGGGATCTTTGAAGTGGTGAATCAAGTTCTTCCAAATTTGTGGCCAATTTTGGTGTTGATTGTCCACCAACGGTTTTGCTTCAATATTTTCTATTTTTCCACCTATTGGAGCACGTATTTGAGGAGATTTCTCCAGCTATAGTATCTGGAGTTGCTTTCCATAATAGAGGAGTTGTAGATCCTTGGAGAAAAAAGCAATTTTCTTGCTTGGAAAGTGTTCCATAGTGAGATCTTTCAAGTTGCCTCCAATTTCGTGATTAAGGTAACTTTTATCCATCTTTTTAATCCAATTTTGAGGCATACAATAGATCCTAGGGTAGAGTATACATTGGTTAATTTTGCCTAATTTTGGAAATTATTATGGATCCTAGCATGTCCTTTACTTTAAAGTTGTATAGGAGCCGGTTTTATGCCCAATTTTGGATTTGTTGGATTGATTCATGTGATGAATTGATTCTTTGAATCCTATTTCTTGATTGAATTGATGGATTTGATATTTAGTAGTTGATGCTTGGGCTCTTTGTGTGTTGGATTGAAATATATCAATATGTGTTTAATTGTTAATTACATGTGTTGGCATGAGTTTTGATTCAAATCTTATGATGTTAAATTTTGATTTAGCATTGGATGATACTATAAATTGATATAGCATGTTGATTATTGCTTAAAATTTTTTTGAAATTTTTTTTGATCCAATTTGATTGGGATGTCTTGAAGTGTTTGAAGAATAGTGATTCTTCCTTAAATTTGATTTTTGAAGTAATTTGAGAACTTTAATTTCCAATTTTAAAGGTGTTTATAATATGAAAATTTGTCATAAAATGTATGGAATGGAGTTATGGAAGTTTCCATAAGGTTTGGGATGGCAAAAGAACAAAAACAAGGCAAAATGGTGGTCTAGGCGCCTTGTGGCAGGCCCTATCGACCAGTCAGCCCCTAGCTGCCTAGGCATGATCGGTTTGCCATTTTGTGGATTTTTCCCCTCCTAAACTTGATTTTTCCATACATTGTTTATGCACAATTGTTGTGGAAGTACTCAAGATTATGTTGGACATTTTTTATTTCTTTTAGAGTCAAATTTAAGTTAATCTTCAAGTTGGCGCAAAATTGAGATATATAATAGTTATGCTTAATTTTGACTCAAATTAATTATTTTTGTGATAAGCACTTAATTGTTGGGTCGAATGTCAATTCTAGCTATTATTTATTTAATTGTTGAATGGATGACAGATGGATAAGGATGAATATGAGCCTTTAATTTGGTTTTAGTAAAGTTCAATGTTGATTGAATGGGTTGTATTAAATGAGGATTGCATGCCTTGATTTTGTACCTTGCAAATGTTATGAGAGTAGAACTCTAGGGGCGAGGTTTTCTTTACTCTTGCAAATTGTTGTAAGGATGCAAAGGAGGCCAAGATAAACAAGGAGGCTTGAAGACTCAAGAATGTATGGGATATATTCATGTAATATAAAGGATTTATCTATTTAACCAACTCACCTAAAATCAACTAAGTAATGCGCCTATGGCTCTAAGTGCACAACTTGGTTAAAGCTCAAAGGCATCCCGGCTTTAGATACATACTAGGTTTATTTACTTATTTATGCTTTCTTTATGGTATGAATGTATGTATACATGGTTAGGATAAAAAACCTAAATAAGCAAAGATAAAAGTTGATCATATCTTCCAAGCAAGAAAAACCCTCAACTTAGAGGAGTCTAATTTCAACAAAATATTAAGTTAAATTGAATAAAATTAAATTAGGTTTAATAATCTAAGCCTTTTACCAATACACAAGTGACGTGAGAAGTTACCTTAATTTTGTGTTGCTTCACGAGTCATGGGACACATTATTAAAGGAAAGCTATGATCACTACCTTGGCATAAGATGCACTTTAATTGAAATTCTCCAAGGCATTGTCTCAGGAGTCATGAAATGATCAAGGTTGAATATAAATTAGAGATTAATTGGTAGGCTTGACTTAACATCTAGTAGTATAGGTGTTGTATGAGTCATGGGTCTATAAGAAAAGTGAGGCAAAACATATGAAGGATTGCATAGAGATGCAATTGGCAATAGTTAGCTACCTTAGGATCATGAGTGGATATCTCACAATTCGTGGGCCCACAAATGATGCCTTTGTGCCTTAATTCTCACTAGAAAATATGATTTCTTGAATTCTTAAGATGGTAAGGAATTTGATAAAATAGTGGAAGCAAAACATGCTTAAAAGACCATAATCATGTTTTCAATATCAAATTCAATCGAGTGCTTATATTCTTTTCTTCGCCCATGTAGATTTGAGAAATCTCAAGAATGGCTAAAAATTTACTAAGCATAATTTTGGAAACTAATAAACTAACTGGACCGAACTACCATGATTGACTAAACCTCAAAATTGTTTTGAATTCCAATAAACAAATATGTCCTATATTAAGGTGCTCAAAATCACATGGTGATTAATATGGATCAAGAGAGATATGAAATGTCATGACATGGGTTGAGGGTCACCTTCTAGTCTATAGTCTCATGATGGAATCTATCAACTTCAAAAGTCTCACGAACACATGAAACATACCTTGGTAAATTCCTTGTAAGAGTTGTATAGCTAACACGGTTTGAGAGATTCTTGTTGTCTATTCCGATTTTTCAAGCTAAGATGATTGAGGAGTTATGTGTCCTCGATTTCAGTTTAAAGATGATTAGACTTGTTGAGAAACTTTTCAACTTGGATGTAGTCTCACCCTTGCTGAGTTTATTTGACCAAAGTGTTAGTCCAGGTGAAGATAACCATGACAACGGCAAACCTCTAATAATTGCTTTCTCTTCCCACTTTGAAGGCCCTAAAGGCAAGTAGAAAGGGGGCAAGAAGAAGAAATGTTCTTTTTTAAGAGGAAACAAACATTTAAGGCATATGAAGGAGTTAAGAAAATTATAGAGGATAAAAGAATACAACTTGTTTCTATTATGGTATATCAGGTCATTGGAAGCTCAAGTTCAAGGAACACCTTGTAACCTTAGGGTAGGGAGAGTTGTTTATTGAAGTGCACCTAAGGATAAATTCTTCCTCATGAATATTAGATATTGCATGTGATCTCATTTTAGTAATTTGTTACAAAAAATGGAAAAAAGAATAAATCTTAGTGATAAGGACTTGATCCACTGCGTTGGTAAAGTAGCGAGAGTTGCTGCAAAAGCTGAAGGGGTAAAATAAGTTAAACGTAAGAGGTTCTAAAGTTTGTACTAAATTCTTGTTACTATGTACCTTAGTGCGATTGGTATAATGTATAAAGGATTATACATTTTAGATTCTCCACCATCGTTAATGCACATTTAATAAAACAACAAAAGAAAATTAGATAACCAAGAAAATGCAAATCTTTGGCATGCAAGACTTGGACATATTTCCAAAAATATAATAAACAAGTTAGTTTCTCTCAAATCACTAAATGTCAGTAGATTAAAGGATCTACCTATTTGTGAATTTTGTTTAAAAGAAAAAATGATCAAGGCTCTTTTTGTAGGACAAATAGATTGATCTATAGTTATTTGAATTTGATCCATATAGACGCATGTGGGCCACTAAGAGTTTGTGCAAGAGGAGGCTATTCTTACTTTATTATCTTCACCGATGTTTTTACTCGGATCAAACATGTGTATCTTGTGAAGTAAAAGTCTAAAGCTTTTAAAAAGTTCAAAGAGTATAGGAATAAAGTAGAAAAGCAATTAAGACTTAGTAATAAAACTCTTCAATTGGATTGAGGAGGAGAATACTTGAGTACCAAATTCTTAGGTTATCTAAGAGAGAATGGGATTCTCTCACAATGGACTCTACCCGGCATATCCCAATATAATGGAGTAGTTGAAAGAAGAAACTGTACATTGTTGAACATGGTATGGTCCATGGTAAGCTTCACTAATATCCCTATCTCCTTTTTGGGGATATGCCCTAGAGCAAACAATGAGATTACTGAATGTAATACCCTCAAAGTATGTGATAAATACATCACATGAGATGTGGTTTGGCAAAGCATCCTCTTGCTCTTTTCTAAGAGTTGAAAGGTCTCCTGCCTATGTCAGGAAACTAAAAGAAGACAAGTTGGTTGAACCAAATCAAAAGATTTAGCTATCGATGAACAAAGTTGGAACATCGACCACAAACGAGTGATGGATCAGCCTCGATTCCCAAGATTAGGGTATTCCCTATTCTAAGCCTACTTAGATTAGAACTAAACTAGTTGATTCTCACCTATCCCTTGACTATAGCTCCTCCTTGAATCTTGACTTTACTAATTCCATTATGGGTTAATTTAGCGAGAACTCGCACTTAGTCTAATTAGTCTTCTGCTTGAACTCTTTGTTTGATAAGTGAGTTGAGATCAAAATTTTCTTTTTTCTTTAATACGAGATTCCCCTTGTGCAAGTTTGTGGGATACCCAAAATAATCTTTGGGTTATTATTTTTATGGTCCCTCGGAACGAAGGTGTTTGTTTCAAGGAATGCCACTTTTTGGAAAAAAAGTTTCTATTAGATAAAAATGGCATTGTTGTTGAAATTGATAAAATTTAAAATGATCATTTTATCCCACAAGTGATAGAGACAAGAGAGCATAATGAGCCTAACATATAACTTCCTAGAAGGATGAATCGAATTAAGAAAAAACTAGAAAGGTTTGGATTTCTTCATGAGATGGAGCAAACGGGTAATGACCAAGGACAAATGAGAAAACTATGTCGGTCATAGATTCAGGTCATTGGCTTGAGGCTATGAAATTGAAATGGACTCCATGTACTTCAACAAAGTATGGACTTTGGTAGATCCACCAGAGAGTGTAGTACTCGTCGGTTGCAAGTAGATCCATAAGTGCAAGCTAGGAGTTGATGGAGAAGTGATAACCTTTAAGCTCAGATTATAGGCAAAAGGTTAGACTTAAAGAGTTGGTATTGATTTTGAGGAAACCTTTGCATTGTTGCTATGCCTAAGTCCATAAGGATTATGCTTGCCATAGCTGCTTACCACCATTATGAAATTTGGCAAAAGGATGTAAAGACTATATTTCTCAATGGAAACATTGAAGAGGAAATCTATATAGACCAACCACAATGTTTAACATCCAAACGGAGTAAGCAAAAGGTTTACAAACTCCAAAGGTCTATTTGTGGACTAAAGCAAGCATTCTGAAGTTGGAATATATGTTTTGATAAAATAGTTAAACTGTTTGGCTTAATCAAAAAAATATATAAACTAGTTGTGTATCAAAAGATCAGTAGGAGTTTGATACAGTTTATTTTGCTTTATGTCGATGACATCTTTCTAATTGGGAATGCGAAAGAGATGTTAAAGTGTACTAAAGCATAGTTATCTTCACAATTTTCCATGAAGGATCAGGGAGAAGCATCCCTCATATTAGGAATACAGATCTATAGAGATGATCAAAGAGGATATGGGGGCTCTCCTAATCAACATACATTGATAAGATATTAAAGAAGTTTAGTATGGAAGAATCCGATAGAGGATACCTCCCAATAGGATATGGCATTTTTCTCTCACAATCTATGGCCCCTAAGATCGAGAATGAGAGAGATAGAATGTCCCACATACCTTACGCATCCACTATTGAACGCATAAGATATGTCGTTCATAATATTGAATATAGTTCACGCTCTAAGTGTTATGACTCGCTACCAATCTAATTCAGGTAATAGTCACTTAAAATTCGTGAAAGCAATTCTTAAGTACTTGAGAAGAACTAAGGACTTATTTCTTGTATATAGGAATGGAGAATTAAAACTTGAGGGGTTTTCGAATTCCAATTTCTAATTAATGAAGATAACCTTAAATCTATTTTTGGATTTATATTTTGCCTCAATGGTAGCACGATGTGTTGGAAGTGTTCCAAGTAAGACATTCCACTACTAAGGCAAAATATATTATGGTGTTGGACATCACACAGGAAAGTCTTTAGATGAAAAAAAAGCTTCACTCAAGAGTTGGATATAGCACCTGATGTGCAAGAGCTAGTAGTTGTCTATTGTGACAATAATAGAGCTATTATACAAGCAAAGGAGCCAAGATCTTATCAATGATCCAAGCACATTTTGAGGTAATATCATTTGATCCATGAGATTAATGTTAGAGGCAACATTCGAGTGGGTAAAGTTTCCTCGGAAGACAATATAGAAAATCCATTATCTAAATCCCTAAAAGTAAAAAAATCTTTAAGACATCTTGAGAAGTTGAACTTGAAGGCTATCGAGAATTAGCTTCAGGGCAAGTGGGAGATTGTTGGAACAGTACTTCACAAGCTAATTAGATTGGCGTGTAAAACTACTCTAATTGTAATACAATTTTGATTGAATGATATTTTATAAAATAGCCATCTTCATCTTATTATTAGAATAGTGCCACATAAGCCAATTAAATTGGCATGTAAACTATTTCACTTATGATTCAATTTTGATTGAATGATGTTCTTTAAATGGCCATTTTTATCTTATGCTTATATTTACTTCATTGGCATTTGGTTGAAGCCCTTAGATCACACATGACTATGGGACTTGGTTAGTACACTCGGTGATGATCATGAAATAAGTCTTACACGGTCGTGATCTTAAATCTTCTAAGTTGTAGGATCTTATGACACAAGGCATCTAAGATCCAAATAGGCTTACACTAATGATGCATAAATTTAAGGGTTAGATATTGCTCTGTTTCATGAACAAGCCCAATGAGATATGGGTATATATTAGTGGGTGCTTGTTAGAGAACAAGTTCACTAATGGCCCACTTAGAGAATCCACTAGATGGCCATAGTACAAAATTGGTAGTGACAAGTTCGTCAAATTATGCTAGTGCATATAATTAGTCCTTTAACTTGAGGATCTATAGTAACTTTTTATTTACATCTTCATACTTTGACTCTTTCTTGACCACCTAGTAGGTCTTTCGGGTGGAGATTAGGTATGAGCTACTTAGATATGGAGGTTTGTGAGATCTAATATGGGATTCGACTCCTTGTAATTGTGAAGGGTGAGTGCATCTCTTATGTATTCTATAATGATCAATTTTAAGGAGTCATTGTGCAAGGTAGTATGATAATTTGGAAAATGAATTTTCTAAAGATGGGGTTGTAAACCAAAATCAAACATTAGAATGGAAACATAGCATTGAGGTTATTAGAGAGCTGACAAATATCTTGCCCTAGTTACTTTTAGGAGATATAAGATGGAAGGATCGTATTTGCACGGTAAGTATAGAGCTAGAATGGTTCTCCAAAAGTATTCATTTCAGCCAATTAGCTAGACTTTATGGGCTTGAGGTTGGATATGGACCATGGTGATAGGGTATTCTTCAATTAATGAGATTAATTGAATTGAGTCATTAGTTTAACGGATTTTAAACTAATGTGAATATTTGATATTCTATAAATCACAAGAGTTGTGAGCCCATATCTAATGAATGGTAGAACATAATGAATCACACACAAAAGCCAATTGCAAATCCCACTCGATGAAGAGGAATTTTCTAAGAGTTAGAAAAATTCTATCTTGACCGATTTTGAGGAGGTAAAGGGTAGGGTTGACACAATTTTTAGCTATCCTAGCTTGATCAATTTAATTGTTAAATTGATCTAATTAATTTGTGGAGTTAAACTAATTAAATTAAGGAGTTAATTTAATTGGTGCCATAAGACTATCAATTGGTCAAGTTGACTTAAGGAGTTAACAAAAATAAGCTTAAAGAGTTAAGCTAATAGACTTGAGAATTAAGTCATAAGTTAATTAAATTAAAGTGTTTAATTTAATTAAAATGAAGAAGTATTTTTTGGAGGGAAAATTTAAATGAAGAGTTCATTTGGTGTGGCATTAGAATTTGTTTGGATGATATTTCATGAGATGTAATGAAGATTCGAAATGAAATTCAAATTCACATGCAAGTTGGTGCCAACTTGAGGAAAATGTGATGCCACCTTGGCATCACACCTTCCTCCATCTATAAATAGATATATAGAGAGGGGTAGCCATTTATATGTGAATGTAGGCAAGTTAGATCTAATTCTTAGATTCTCTCATTTCTCTCCAAGTTTGCATGTGTTGTCTCATGAGTTGAAGTTTCACATTTTTCTTCATCTTTTATCTCCAATTTCAGCCTTCATCCTTGCTCATCTCTTCTTTGTTCTCCAGCTAACATTGAAGAGATTTGGATGGTGTGTTTATGTGTGGATCTTATCATTAGAGACAAAACAACTTGATTGCTAGCCTTTAGGAGACCCTCTATTTGGGCATAAATTTGGAGACATTTCTGGTGGCACTTTCAATTTTATTGTTGATTTATCAAGGTATAGGTGTTCTCCAATCCAAATTTCAGCTAATTCTAAAATCATTTGATTGGTCAAAAGTTGTCCACAATCTGCTGCGCCAGGGGAAACTGCATTAAAGGAGTTCAAGCATCTCTTCATCAGTTTGGTTGGATTTTGCTTTAGAAGTAATTTTTTGACCCAGATCCACTTTAGTATCATGAATTAGATCCTTGAGGAGGTGTAATCAAATTAGATTTTAGTTTTTAAATAATTTAAATTGGATCCTTGGCTTGCATCTCAAGTTATTTGGATTTGATCCATATAGATGTTTGTGGCCCACTAAGAGTTAGTGCGAAAGGAGGCTATTCTTACTTTATCTCCTTCAATGGTGACCATGCTCAGTTTGGACATTTATATCTTATAATGTATAATTCCAAAGCTTTTTGAAAAGTTCAAAGAGTATAGGAATGAAGTAGAAAAGCAAAAGGGACTTAGTATTAAAGCTTTTCGATAGGATTAAAAGGGAGAATATTTAATTACTTAATTCTTGGATTATCTAAAGGAGAATATGATTCTCTCTCAATGGAATCCACTCGGTGCACCCCAACATAATGAAGTAGTTAAGAGGAGAAATCGAACCTTGTTGGACATGGTACATTTCATGATAAGCTTTTCAGATGTGCCTATATCTTTTTGGGGATTCACCTTAACAACTATGATGAAGTTACTAAATGTAGCACCTTCAAAGTTGGTACCAAAGATATTGCATGAGATGTGATTTGGCAAAGCACTTTCTTACTCTTTGCTAAGAGATTAAGGGTCTCCCGCTTACGTCAATCGGCTAGTGGGAGACAAGCTAGATAGTAGATTCATCTTGTATAAGTTTGTGGGATACCTAAGAGAGTCTTTGAGTTATTACTTTTATGATCCCTCGGAATAATAGGGTGTTTGTTTCAAGGAATGCCCATTTTTTGGAAAAGCAACTTATACTAGAGAGAAATGGCGTTGTTATTGAACTTGATGAAGTTCAAGATGATCATCAAATCCTACAAGTGGTAGAAACAAGTGAACATCAAGAGCCTTACATACAACCTCTGAGAAGGTCAGACCGAATCAAAAAGCAACCCCAAGGTTTGAATTTTTTTATGAGACAGCCCAATCGAATAGTGATCTGAAGACCTATGAGGATGCTATGTTGACATAGCCTTTGGACATTGGCTTGACAACATAAAATTTAAAAATTAACTCCATGCACTCCTACGAAGTATGAATTTTGGTAGATCCACCAGAGGGTACAGTACCCATTAGTTGTAAGTGGATCTATAAGTGAAAGTTAGGAGTTAATGAAGAGGTAATGACTTTTAAGGTGTGACTAGTGGTAAAAGGTTATACTCAAAGACTCAGTATTGATTTTGAGAAAACCATTTCACCGGTCACTATGCCTAAGTCCATTCGAATTTTAATTGCCATAGCTACATATTATGACTATAAGATATGACAAATAGATGCGAAAATCATTTTCCTCAATGGAAAGATTGAAGAAGAAATCTATATGGAGCAACCATAAGGTTTTACATCCAAAAGGAGTGAGCAAATAGTTTGCAAACTTGAGAGATCTATTTATGGACTCAAAGAGGCGTCTTGAAGTTGGAACATACATTTTGATAAGATAGCCAAATCATTTGGCTTTGTCAAAAATGTGTATAAATCTTGTGTACAAAAAGGCTAGTGAGAGTAGCGTATAGTTTATTGTGCTTTATGTTGATAACATTCTTCTCATTGGAATGAGAGAGAAATGTTAGAATGTACTAAATTATGGTTATCTACTTAGTTCTTCATGAAGGATTTGGGAGAAGCATCTTATGTATTAGGAATATATATCTATAAAGATAGATCAAGGAGAATGTTGGGGCTTTTCCAAACCTCGTACATTGATAAAATACTAAAGAGATTAAGTATGAAAAAATCCAAGAGAGGGTTCCTCCTTTTAGGACATGGCGTTCATCCTTCCATGTCTATGGCCCCTAAGAATTACAGCAAAAGACAAAAAATGTCCCATATACCTTATTCATCCGCTATATGAGGCATAATATATGCTGTTCAATGTACAAGACCAGATTTGGTACATGCTTTAAGTGTTACGAGCCATTTTCAATCCAACCCCTGGTGAATGTCATTGGATGGTTGTTAAAGAAATTCTTAAGTACTTGATAAGGATTAAGAACTACTTTTTGGTATATGGTAATAGAGAATTAAAACACGAGGGGTTTTTAGATTCTAGTTTTAAATTCGATGTAGATAACATAAAATCTATTTTTGAATTTATATTTTACCTCAATGACGGTGCAGTGAGTTAGAAGAGTTTTAGAGATGACACCACGGTCAAGACTATCTCTAAGGTGAAATAAATTATAGTTTAGGAAATCGCAAAGGAAAATGTTTGGATAGAAACTCCATCCAAGAGTTAGATGTAGTGCCTAGCGTGCATGAGCCTATGGTTTTCATTTGAAGACAACTTACTTGAGCTAAAATCTCATTAGTAATCCAAATATAAATAAAAGCATTATCATTTGATATATGATATTAATTGATAGAGGCGACATCCGATAGAGAGGGTTGCCTTGAAAGAGAATATAGCAGATCTATTCACTAAAACCTTATCACAAAAGGTTTTCAAAAGATGTCTTGAGAAGAAAGGTCTTAAGACTATGGGGAATTAACTTTAGAACAAGTGGGAGATTATTGGAATAGTGCACACAAGCCAATAAGATTTGTATGTAAACTATTTTACTTATGATACAATCTTAATTTAATGATATTCTTTAAATGGCCATCTTTATCTTATGCTTATATTTACTTCACTAGTATTTGGTTAAAACCCTTAGATCATACATGACTACAACACTTGGTCAGCACACTTGATGATGATCTTGAAATAAGTATTTCACAGTCATGATCCTAAATTTTTCAAGTCATAGGATCTTATGAGACAGGGCATCTAAGATCTAAATGGACTTGCACTAATAATGCATAAACCCAAGGATTGGATATTGCTCTGTCTCATGAGCAAGCCATATGAGATATGGGTGCATGTTAGTAAATGCTTGTTAGAGAACAAGTTCATTAAAGGCCCAACTGGATAATCTACTAGATAATCGTAATGGTAAGTCCGTAGTGACAAGTTCTCCAGTTTACGATAGTGCATATAATTAGTTCTTTGACTTGGGGATCCATGGCAACAATATGTTTAGATCCTCATGCTTTGACTCTTCCTTGACCTTCTAGTAGGTCTTTCGAGTAAAGGTTGGGTAGGAGCTTTATGAGAGTCAAAATGGGATCCGACTCCTTGTTATTGTGATAGACGAGTACATCTCATATGCATTCTATAATGATCGATTTTAAAGAGTCCTTGCCAAGGTAGTATGACAATTTAAAAAAGGATTTTTTCTAAAATGAGGTCATGAATCAAAATTGAACATTAGGAATAGAAACATAGCATTGAGGCAATTAGGGAGTCGACAAATATCTTGCCATAGGCCTTTTTCGGGAGATTGGAGATGAAAGGATCGTATTTATATGGTAAGCGTAGATCTAGAATGATTCTCCAAAAGCATTCATTTTGGCCAATTAGTTAGGCTCCATGGGCTTGAGGTTAGACATCGACCATGAAATTTGGGTACTCTTCAATTAATAAGATTAATGGAATGGAGTCATTAGTTTAAAAGAGTTTAGATTAATGTGAATATTTGATATTCTATAAATCACAAGAGTTGTAAGTCCATATCCAATGAATGATAGAACCTAATGGGTCTCACACAAAAGCCAATAGCGAATTCTACTTGATGAAGGAAAATTTTCTAAGAGTTAGAAAGATTCCATCTTGACCGATTTTGAGGAGATAGATGGTTGACATGATTATTGGTCATCTTGTTTTGACCAATTTGATTGTTAAATTGATGTAATTAATTTAAGAAGTTAAATTAGACCAATTAAAAAAAACATTAATTTGATTGGTGCCACATGACTATTAATTTGTCAAGTTAACTCAAGAAGTTAACAAAAACAAGCTTAAAGAATTAAGCTAATTGATTTAAGAGTTAAGTCAAAGGTTTATTAAATTAAAGTGTTTAATTTAATTAAAATAAAGAATTATTTTTTGAAGGAAAAATTCAAATGACGAGTTCATTTGGTGTGACATTAGAATTTATTTGAATGACAGTTCATAAGATGAAATGAAGATTCCAAATAAAATTCAAATTCAAATTAAATTCATAGGCAACTTGTTTGCAAATTGGCACCAACTTGAGAAAAGTGTGATGCCACCTTGGCATCACACCTTTCTCCATCTATATATAGATATAGAGGGAGGGGGTGGCCACTTACATGTGAATGCAAGCAAGTTAGATCTAATTGTTAGATTTTCTCATTTCCCTCCAATTTTACATGAGTTGTCTCATATGTTGAAGCTTCACATTTTTCTTCATCTCTGACCTACAATTTCAGCCTTCATCCTTGCTCATATCTTCTTTGTTCTCCAGCTAACATTGAAGAGATTTGGATTGTGCATTGGTGTGTGAATCTTATCATTAGAGGCGAAACAATTGGATTGCTAGCCTTTTGGAGATCCTCTATTTGGGAAGAAACTTGGAGACTTTTCTAGAGGCACTTTTGATTTCTGATTTGGCTGAATTTTATATGTTGGATTCATGAAGGTATTGGTGTTCTCCAGTCAAAATTTCAGCTGATTCTAAAATCACTTGGTTGGGCAAAAAAGGTCTACAATCAGCTGTGCCAAGGGAGACTGCATTGAATGAGTTCAAGCATCGCTTCATCATTTCGGTTGGATTTTGATTTAGAGGTAATTTTCTGATGTAAATACACTTTAGTACCATGAATTAGATCCTTGTGGAGGTGTGATCAAGTTAGATTTCAATTTTTAAATTTTTTAAATTGGATCCTTGGCTTGCACCTTACTTCACTTATGTGTTTATGATTTCTTTACATGTATTTGGTTGAAACTCTTAAATCATATAAGACTATAGGACTTGGTCATGCATATGATGGTGATCGTGAAGCAAGTCTCTATGATCATAATTTTAAATATTCCAAATTATAGAATCTTACGAGACAAGGCATCTAAAATTTGATTATTTTGCATTAACGATGCATACTTCAAGGAATTAAACGTTGCCTCGTTCCGTGTACAATCTATGTTAGACATAGATACATGTTAGTGGGTGCTCGTTAGAGAATACGTTTATTAAAATTCTGGTTAGAGAATCCACTAGATAATTATAGTGGCGCGTCGATAGTGGCAAGTTCTCTAGCTTATGATAGTACATATAATTAGTCTTTTAACTTGAGACTCCACAATCACCTTGTATTTGGGTCCTTGTACTTTGATTTTATACTGACCATGCAGCGGGTCACCTAGGCCATAGGTTGGGCACAAACTGCTTAAGTATGGTGGTTGGTGAGTTCCAAGATGGGATTCATTTTGCCCATCTATGAAAAGCAAGTTGATCTCCTATGTATTCTATAACGATCAATTTCAAAAAATTCTTGCGCAAGGTGATATGACCATTTGGAAAAAGAGTTTTCCAAATATGAGCTCATAATGAGAATCAAACATCGAGAATTGATACATAGTTATCGAGGCTATTAGGAAGTTGACAAATATCTTTCCCTAGGTCTTTTTAAGAAGATAGAAAATTAAAGGACCATATTTGCACGACAATCGTAAGTGGTAATGATTTATCTCTTTATAATTCATTCATCTAATTTCTTAGGCGCCATAGGCTTGTGCTAGGTATCGACTATAGAGATTGGGTACTCTGCGATTAATATTTCAAAGTTTTGTTATTGAAGTAAAGAGTAGCTCAAGGATTCAATTATAAAGCAAAAATTAGGCTAAATTAAACTTGTCTACTTCTCATCCCAAGGATCTAATCATGCTAAAATAAGGATTTAATGGTAGAAACTAACCTTGAATGGTTTATCCAAGGTAGATCAAAGATGACACCAATGAACACTTCAAAGTGTCTATCCACACACAGTAGAATCAAGCCAACAATTGACCAACCAAATCAACTCCAAATATGCTGAAAATTTGCATAGATCTCTTCAACACCCTTAAGAAACGACAATTAAAATTTCAGTCAAATCCAAGCATGTCAAGGCCTCAAAATCTTTCTCCAAAATTATGGGACAACAATGGATCTACAAGAGCAGAAGCTTTCCAAATGTGAAGCCTCTAATGTTATGATCCATAGACTTAAGGAAAGCTCAAATATCCATGCTATCAATTAGAGAAACAGAAGAAGAAGGAGAAGATGGGCACAAAATATGGAGAGAATTTGGTGAGGATGGTGTGAAATTTCAACACATGAATGAATCACATTTTTTGGAGGGAAAAATGGAATCTAGCATGGATTAGTCACAATGGTTAGCCACCTCTCTCTATTTATAGAGAGGGAGGCATGATGTAAGTTGGCACCACACTTTTCATGTGGTGGTATGCCAAGTTGGCAATCCACTTGCCTAAAAAATGTTAATTTCAATTGTATTTGAATTTAATTTGACTCTACATTTCATCTCATGAAATGTCTTTTAAATTAATTCTAAATTAACTTCAAATGAATTCCTTTATTTGAATTTTCCTCCAAAGTAAATTACTCACATTAATTAAATTAACTCTTTAATTTAATTAATTAACTTAACTTAACCCCATAAGTTATCTAACCTGACTCTTTAAACTTGAAGGTGTCAACTTAACTTTTTAAATTAACTTGACTAATCAATAATCATATGGCACCAATTAAATCAGCTCCTTAATTTTGGTCTAAATTAGCTCATTAAATTATTTTGATTAATTTAACAATTAAATTAATCAAGCTAAAATGACCAAAAAATTAGTCAACTAATTTCTCCAGGAAAACAACTATGGTAAACTTTCTAACTCCACAGAAAATTCCTCCCAACAAATAGAACTTCTTTTAGGTTTTTGCATGTGACCCATTAGGTTATCCCATTCATTAGACATCGGCTCATAACTTTCATGATATTTTAAATATGTGAAATATTTGCATGAGTTTAAACTCTTTAAGCGAATTACTCTTTCAATTAATCTCTATTAATTGAAAAGTACCTAATCTCTATGGTCGACGTCTAGTCTCAAGTCTATGGAGCCCAACTAATTGATCGAAATGAACATGCTTTGGGCAAACCATTCTAGCTCTACACTTACCATGCAAATATGGTTTTTCCATTTCCTATTTCCTGAAAGAGGCTTAGGATAAGATATTTACCGGCTCCTAATAGCCTCGACAAATATGTTTCTATTCCCAATGTTCAATTTCTTTTTATGAACTCATCTTTGGAAAACTCCTTTTCTAAATTGTCATACTACCTTATGTAAGGATTTCTTAAAATTGATCATTATAAAATACATAGGAGATTTTTTCTTTCTTCACAATGACGAGGAGACAAATCCTATCTTCGATATCGCAAACCTCTATGTTTAAGTAGCTCATGTCCAATCTCAACCCAGACGACTTGCTAAGTGGTCAAGGAAGAGTTAAGGTATGAGGACCTAAACATAAACTTTCCTTGGATACTCAAGTCTAAGGACTAATAATATGTATTAGTATAAATAGGAGAACTTGCTACTACAACTATCTAGTGGATTCTCCGAGTGGGTTTTCAATGAACTTGTTCTCTAACAAGCACCCCCTATGCAAGATTATGATTCTACCATATATGTCTTTTTTATTTTGTCGAAAATTGATTTTGCAGTACAAAAACTTATGACCTTTCCCTCTATGCCTTGTTTTCAAAAATTGAAGATAGAGATCAATTCTTTTGATATCTCTAGGTTGATTAAATGAATTTTTAGAAATTGGGTAGGATGATTTTAGTAAATAACCAAATATAATACTTCAGCTATGGGTCAAGCTGGTAATCAAATTGATTTCGTCTTCTTTGTTCAGTGGTCAAATGCTATGGGATCAAACCTATGGGACTTAAGGAATTATATAAAAAAAGAGAGGGAAAAAGATATTAATATTAAATAAAAATGAAGTAAAAGAACCCAGAATCCATACATTCTTTATCAGTGTATGAACAGCTCTATCTCAAGCACAAGTTTAGGTTTGAGGCAGTGCTCTTGGCCCAATGAATATTGCTTATTTGGGTGTTTATTAGTGGTGGTATATAATTGGTTTACACACTAATGAAGATCTTTATACTGGAGCTCTTTTAGGTTTTCTTACGAATAAGAATAGAAAAGTGTACAGTGCATATTAGATAAAAAAGAACTTTGTGTGAACCTCTACGCGAAGTTTCCTCCTATGATATGAGTTTTCTTTAGATCTCTTATTTCACTCCAATGGTATTATCAATCATATCAATGTAGAGGAAATATTGGAAAAAATCAACATGTTTTTCTTTTCTTTTTAATTTGTTTATGCCATTGCTAAGAAACATCACACTATATATATTTAAATAAATTTTGCCTTTGGATTGAGCTGACATCCGTTACGATCACCATTCAATTAAAAAATCTCTATTATAGAACCATATGTGAGATTTTCATCTCAAAATCCTAAGATGGAAATACCTATCCATTCTCATATTTTAAAATTTTCATTTTTCTTTGTTGATTAACATCAAGTGGTCATGCTAGAGACATGAATAGCTATGGATAATTATATTATGAGATTCTTTCTAATAGGCTAAGAGATTACTTAGAATTATTCTTTATTTTTGTACCAAATAAGAATTCTTGAAACACAAAAAGCCAAAGACTAGCCTAACTTAAATGAGATATGATAGTCCCCTTATGGTCTAACATTCTTGCCAATTAATTGATATAGTTATTTGTTTAAGGAGTTTAAACTAATTTAAATATTTTTAATGTTCAAAATATCACGAAGACTTGTGATCCCATATCTAATGAATTGATGAATCTAAAAGATCACACACAAAAGCCTAGAATGCTTTCACTTGATTGAAAAAATTATCTAAGAAGTTAGATAATTGTGGTGATACAGTTTATTAGAGAGAGAGAGAGAGAGAGAGAGAGAGAAAGAGAGAGAGTAAAATGGCTAATTAACAATTGTTCTCTTTGGATTGATTAATTTAAGTGTTAAATTAGTCAAGATAATTTAAAGAGTTTAATTAGGCCAATTGAATAAAGGAGTTAATTTTATTGTTGCCATGTAGCAATTTGATTTAGTTAAAGTCAACTTAAAGGGTTAAGTTGATTTTATTAACTTAAAAAGCTAAGTTCATTTAATTAAATTAAAAAGTTAATTAATTAGTGGCAGAATCTAATTTTGGAGGAAAAATTAAATGAAAGAGTTCATTTAATATTAGTGAGTTGGCATTTTAAATTTGAGAAATTAAAAATGCGACTAGCAAGTTGGCATCCTAGGTGGCATAGTGTGTGTGATAGAAGATTTTTTAAGCTTCCAAATCATACTATATAAAATCCTCGTGGCCAACCATATAGAGCCCAATTTCCAGCTGCAA
Source organism: Jacaranda copaia (assembly GCA_014898725.1). Classification (NCBI taxonomy): domain Eukaryota; kingdom Viridiplantae; phylum Streptophyta; class Magnoliopsida; order Lamiales; family Bignoniaceae; genus Jacaranda; species Jacaranda copaia. The sequence continues at coordinate 3,605,606 of JACGDI010005475.1, read as the reverse complement.
TTTCCCTCCCACTTGTGTGGTGATATCGTGTGTTGAGAAAAACTACTTTTTAGATTCCCTCGAACAACTTTCTCTCTCCAACAACTTCCTCACACTTTTTCCTTCATCCTTCATCATCCTTTTCACATCTCTAGCTAATTGAGGGAGGATTGAGAGTGTTTTTTGGTATGTTGACTAGCTTTGGAGGCTTCACATTTGGAGATGGTGAATCAAGATCTTCCAAGTTTGTGGTCGATTTTGTTATTGATTGTTAATCAGTGGTTTTGCTTTGATATTTTCCATTTTTCCACCTATTGGAACATGTCTTGGAGGAGATATTTCTAGCTATACATTTCTGTCCATAAGAAAGAACTTGAAGATCCTTGGAGAAAAAGGCGACTTCCTTGCTTGGAAAGAATTCTATAGTGAGATCTTTTAAGTTGCCTTCAATTTCGTGATTAAGGTAACTTTTCTCCAACTTTTTATATCCAATTTTGAGGCATAAAATAGATCCCTAGGCAGAAGATATGTTGGTTAATTTTTTCTATTGCTGCAAATTATTATGGATCCTAGCATGTCCTCTACCTTTTGCCGATTATAAGAAGTAGAAGCTAAACCACGCAATTTTGAGTCAGATGTCAATTTTTTAAAAAGGTTGATCTAGTTACTACATCATGGGTCCCCTTACTTCTGAGACTAAACAAGGTTAAGGCTATAAGTCATTTTGGAGCTTATGCTAAGAAGTAAATCTTCCTTAAAGCTAAAAGTTGGGGATCGACTACCATTCTTAATAAATATTTTGTGCATTTTAAAACATAATGATTGCCACATGACCTAAGCCTTGGGATTTAGGGTATATGGTTTGAGGGGTGCTTGCTTTTATAAGGTGGTTACTTCTAGGAAACACTTAAGGTCCCGCCTAAATGTCTCTTATAAATAGGCTTGAAAAAGCTTTTATTTTCACTTTTGCAACTGTATTATTTCTAGAGACCCTCCCAATCCTCAAAAATCTACATGAGGACAATTTTGGCTTTTCTGTGAGCTCTACTTAGTAATTATTACTTGATCTTACAACCAATTCTTCAATCACTCAAAGTAAGTAGTGATCTTTTATCTCTTTATTCTTCTTCATTTGGTATCATTTCTAGTGATTGTTTTTCATTTCTTTTTTTGAGTTCTAATTGCTTAAGGTCGTTTAAACATGTTTGATTTTTCTTTTTGTATTAAAGAGATGAGTTCTGAGGCAATTGATAGTAGATTAGGTAGTGGTGAGGCAAGGCTTTTTATAAAGTTTTGATTGGTTGTACCTTTGAACTAGTACAGTCTCAAAGCAAGGTTATTTAGGGGTGGGAGGCTAGGCCTCACAATTTAAGAGCCCATCTCTATGCTTTAGATTACTATTCAAAGATCTACGATGATGTAGTTCTTGATGAGTTGCTTGTTGTTTGAGAGAATCTTTCCACATTCCTCTAGAGTACAAATTAATTACTTCCAATCTAAAAGATATGATGGATAGACCTTCCCTACTACTTGACTGTCTATATTCCTACCTTACTTTGTGGGCTCAAGTTTCCTGTTACCTCAAAAGTGAAGAAGATTCTTTAAGGTTTGTATGTTTGCCTTACCCAATTATTGCCAATTTTTTTATCTCTTAATCTATTTCTTTATAATAATAATGTAGATTTCTTATCATTTTTATCAAATTTCTACTTGCTCTCCATTGCTAAACCTCTTACAAGTCGAGATGCTTTTCAAATACTAGTTTTTATTATTCGCCAACTCAACATAGTAGGAAGATTCTGAAACATCCGCATATGGGAAGGATTGGAAGAAGAGGATTTTATACATCTGACCACCTAGGGTGAGTAATTTGATTTGAGACAGTGAAGGTTGGATAAGACAACCTTAACAAATCAGTGGTGAATTTTGTAGAAGGCCTCATTTAGTAGGAGTTAAAGGCTAATAACTTTTTTGTTAAGGAAATATTGGTCTTGTTAGGGATTTTCTCTACAAGTATTAAGTTAGATCCCGACATGCGTCTAGGTAGCCTCATATTCCAATATCTTGAGATCTTATGATTAGTTCAAAGTACTAATGCATTTGTATTGATTTTTTGGCATATCAAATCCTTGTAATGACAACCTTGGAAAAGAAGCTTGCCAAATCTTTGGCCAGACCTTTTAGGTATAGATTGACTTTAAGTAGGGTCAGGCTCTCCTATTGTTGCTACTAGACCCTGCTCATGTACCTTGATCCCATCCATTAACTAACGCCTCTCAAAGTCCAAGGGAAAGAAGCCCAGCAAGGCTAATATTATTACCCTTGTGCTTAAAAAATCATGCAGTTTTAGCACTAGAGGTAACCTAGACTAGTCTTTTTGAAAGTTTTTCAAGCATCTTGGTCTATAACTCCTAAGATGCACTTGGACATTCTCCCATTCCTTGAGTTGCACTTCTTTCATGTCTCTAATGATTGCAGCATACTGAAAGAAAAATCTATCTACCGACCAAGCATGCTGGGAGATTTTTAATGCCTAATTGCTCTACATGTATATAGAAGACCTGGTGAAGAACTTAGGTTTAGCTATGATGTAAATGTTTGAGTATTATCATAATATGGAATCTAGTTCACAATTTTCTTTGCTTCTAGTTTAATTTATCATGTGCTAACCCTTTTTACTCAAATTTGTGGACTACTCAATTGGCATATGCCATGCATTGTTCCTATGCAGTAGCCATGCAAGACAAATGGAAATGGGATTAACACTACGAAGGCCTTAGGAGGTCAATCAAGTAAGTCCCTTTTCTAAAAGCTATGAAGGCTAAATCCATCCAGTCAGGGGTTGATAAGCTAATAAATGAGCATTTGGTGAGATCGACCTCTACAGTAAGAAATTAGAAAGTTCTAAGGTTATAATCAAAGTAAGGGATTTCAATTGATGGAAGGAGGTTGCTCTCCAAAAGGATCAAGCTATTGTCAACTTTAAACATTAGGCAGAGTGAAAGATCATAAATTGTTAATTCTGTTAAGTATCTTACTTTTGAGGAGGCCTGTCTTCGATTAGATAGAGAAGATATGAAAAGGGAACCGATAAGGCCCTCAACCAATTGAGAAAGCTTGAGGTTGATTTTGATGCATTTAAGCTGGATTTTACACTCTATAATAACTTGTAGCTTTATTCTAATTTTGATGACAATGAGAAAGAGAAACTGTGCCTAAGGAATATGGCTTCACATTTGATGTGATAGACAATCTCATCAAAGAGCAAGCAGCTAATGAGGTTTAAAAGAAATGTGGTGAGCTATCCAATTCCTAAGCAGTTGTAGCCTTTGACCCTCTGGCTCCAACAATAGAAAAGGGAGCTTAGGTCCTATGATCTTATCAATTACAATAGATACTAGGATCTGTTGTACTTTTTAGAAGAATTTTCAAAGAAATCTTTTCTTCATGTTATTTCCATCACCTAGTATGTATCCCCTTCCCACCCACTTATTAAATAGTGACATTTGAGCCATCATCGCAATAAGTAGTGCTAGTGAAAAAGGCAATATGGTGTGGGACATGTTTAAGAGAAATCGTCCTTCCTTTTGATATAGATAGTTACTAATCCATATAGTATAATAATTTACAAAATTTGGTGTTAGCATTCATCGATGGTTAGTATTAGGTTGATTAGAATGACTTAGCAGACTTAACCATGTAACCTAAGGGCAAAAATGAAATATGGAGATAGATTTGGATCTAAATATTAAAACTAAAATAGACAAAAATAAAAGCAATCATCTCTTTCCCAAGGATCAAAATCATGCATTAAATGAGGATTAGAGGGCCGAAGATTTACCTTTCTAAACGAAAACAAAAGATTCAACAAGATCATTCCAAGGACTCTTTCATTGGTTGATCTATAAGCTCCAATAGTTGGATCCAATTGCTCCCCTTCCAAAGCTCCAAAAATAAGAGAAATTGACAAACTAATTCACCTATGGAACAGTAAGGTTATGACCAAAAAATCACTGAAAACTTAACCTCCAGGTTGTCTAAACGATCTATTGAAACCAACTTCAAGTGTTGAACATCTAATATTAAGTCCACACACCTAGGATAAGCTCTCGATCAACCTTACTTTGCTAGAGAAAAGAGGACAAAGGTGATAAGGAAAGTGGCAGTTTTTGGAGAGGAGAGAAAGGACAAAATTTTTGGTGTGAATCATTCAACACATGAATTATATCACACTTTTGGAGAAACGATGTGAGGAATGCCAACTAGTTCCAAGTGGTTGGCCACATGTCATATTTATAGGAGGGTATGGAAGCTCTTGGATGTTTCCATCACACCCTCCATGTATGTTAGCCAACTTGCCAACTTATGTGTTTGCACTTGAATTAACATTTGTATTTCTTCTCATAAAATGTACTAAATTTAAATGGACTCTTCCATTTGATTTCCCCCAAAACTTAAATTCTCAATTTAATTAAATTAATTCTTTAATTTAATTAATTTAATTTAACTCCTTAAGTTAATTAACTTAACTCCTTAAGTTAATTAGAGTTAACTTGATTAATTAATTATCATGTGGCACTAATTAAATTAGCACCTTAATTTAATTGGCTTAATTTAACTTAAACTATTTTAATTATTTTAATACTTAAACTAATCAAGCCAAAAATGACCAATTAAATTAGTCAACCATTTCTCTCCAAAAATGCCTAACTTTTGATTTTCTAACTCTTTAAAAAATCCCTCCTATCAAATAAAAGTTTCTTTAAACTTTTATATGTGACCTATTAGGTTCGTCCATTAATTGGACATGAACTCATAACTCATTGTGATATTTTGAATATTGAAAATATTCACATTAGTTTAAATTCTTTTAAACTAATAACTCTTCTAATTAATTTCTATTAATTGAATTAATTGAAGAGCACCAAATGCCTACGGTAGATGTCTAGCAACAAGCCCGTGGAGCCTAACTAATTGGATGAATGAATTATATCATGATGAACCTTATAGCTTATGCTTACCATGCAAATATGGTTCTTCCATCTTCTATCTCTTGAAAGAGGTCTAGGACAAAATATTTGTCAGCTCCTTAATAACCTCAATAACTATGTCGCTACATCCAATGTTCGATTTCCCTTTATGACCTCAACTTTGAAAAGCGCCTTCTTTCAAATTTTCATACTTCCTTATCCAACGATTTTTTGGAATCAATTATTATAGAATGAATAGGAGATGCACTTGTTCTTCACAACAATGAGAAAACGGATCCTATCTTAGATCTCACAAATCTCCATGCTTAAATAGCTCATGCCTAATTTCAATCCTATATAACCCGCTATGTGGTTCGGGAAATATCAAAGTATAAGGACCTAAACACAAGATTACTGTAGATCCTCAGGTTCAAGGATAAATTAATTATTTAGGAACAAAAAAGTAAAAACATTATTCAGAAATAACTTTGGAATATATGATTAATCTTTTAGTTTTAAGCTAATAGAATGAAAGTAGAAGTAGTTATCAATAGTGAAGTAGTCCTAGGATTCTGAAAAACCAACTATCCAATCCTCTTCATGTGAAGGTAAATGCAACAACAAGCAAACACCTATGCAAAACCCAAATTGACATTTAACCCAACAATATCTAGTTTCTATGCACAACCATGATCAGCTCGTCTACCTAAGCTCTCAAACTCTTTCACAACCAAATCTTAAAATTCCTTTTAGCTATTCAACAACTTTCCAGCATTAGAAGCAATCTCCATGCATAGCAACACCAAGACCAAAAAAGAGGTTTGACTTAGTAGTTAAGTTTATCACCTTAGCAACAGATTTCTTGTTCAACTCCATTCCAACAAATATGAAAGATATGAGCCATCTTCCAGCATGTCAACTTTCTCTCAACTTAAATCATAATACCAACACTTTTGTGTCCAATAAGCAAACGTTCAATAAGCATGCAAAGTCCATGCATAATGCATGTACTCACATTATTCCATTTCCAACATTTTAGCATTTACAAAGGTTATGATCATCAACTTAGCAACAAGTTTAAGTCAGTGCCACATTCACTAAATAATGCATCTCACCAACTAAGCATCAACATCCTTTTCATAGAGCACAATCTCAAAAATTGCTACAAGCTTAGAAAAACCAACTCTTAGACCGAATTCCTATACAACTAAAGCTAAAACAGCAACAGTAGGAAAAAAAAATTCTAGCCACAAAATCCCAAACTTCATCTTTATGGATTTTTAGCCCACAAAATCTTGGCCTTATCGTCCTCACTATGTGTAGCATATTAATCAGCATACTCCAAAACAACATTATTTAGCATTCAAACTCCAAGCATTCAATCAACTCTGGAATCCAGTCTCAAACAACTAGTATATTAGCAAATTATGTGTGACCAAAAGTGAAGGACAAAAAACCATCAAAAAACCAAATATAATATACTAAAAAGCTAAATTTCTAGGTGTTCAAATTAATCTTAAGTTTCTCAAAAATCCGTATAGCCAAAGAAGTAGGAAAATAACAAGTGCAAGACTATCATGGTGTAAATACATTATGCACAAGCTATACAATAGATGGACAGACATTTTTTTTTCCTTTAGAAGATAATAGATCACAATAATAAGAATTAGTTGCTACATATTAAAAATTGCATTATTAAGGAAATTTCCTAACATGTCATCACCATAGAATTCAATTTGGTAAATCTTAAGTTTCTTGACCATAAATTGACTTCCAAAGTCCATCATTGCCTCCTTTTGTTGACCTGTGTGCTTTTAGTAATACTCAACATTAAAAGCATCCATTACTGATATTCTCTTCATTGAAAAAGAATTAAGAAAAGATAATCGTCAAAAAGTTAATGTGTAATATGCTTCCTCAGCATCAATTAGCCATATGAAAACGTATTATATTACATTAGTAGCAAACCTTATATGCATGTCTGTGTACTTCATCATGAATATGTGAAACTCATAATACACGTATTAAGATAGAAAGAGGTAAAAACATATGGGCAAATTAAAAAAAAAAAAAGAAATAAGGAGGGTTAACCAGAGATGGACCAAGAGTCATCATTTGATCTAGTAAATCCAATATGGTGGTTGAAATTGAAAATAAAATAGTTCACATGTTAGATTCAATTATAATTGATAGGAATTCAAAAAGAAAAAAAATCAACAACATCGCTAATTACTTAGTTTGAAATGTTCTCTAAGACACTTTTCATGAGCTATGCTGGATTGAAATTGTTATATCAAGGAACCTTCGAGATTCTAGGCCAGAGATATCAAAAATTTTACTTAATTTCTTTGACTACAAAAGAAAACTATGAGAGAATGTTACATGTACATGCACCTCCTACAAAAAGGAATATAGTAGGCATGTGGTGGGTGAATTTGGCTTAAACTCTAGGTAAAACACGAGCTTGTCTATCCTTTCAAAACTAAGGATGATGACTTCCCTTTTTCCCATGATCTCAACTTGATATACTCAAGGCCAAAAGAGCACCACCAAGTATGATACGAAATATGATAGTAGGAATGCATTTAGTGAGCATGAATGAACAACAATTATTTTTGTGTTGGTTGTTCTTGTAAGTTACATCAATCAAATTCTATATCAATTTATAGATATGCATGATAGTTATTACTAGAAGGGTTTGTTTTTGTCTTGGAGACTATGCTACAACCTCTGTCCAGTTTAATGAAGAAAAATTTAGTAGACATAATCTAAGAATATTTCTTTATATAATACAAAAACTGCAAGCATATATTTCATGTCAAAGATTCACTTATGCCATCTCATTTGTGGGAAAAAAGTAGCACATAAAAGTTATATGTATACATTTTTAGTCATTATTCTCATTTTGATAATGTTTTTTGAATACTTCAAAGTACAACAAAAGATAAATAAGTTAATATTAGGAAAATGGATGCAATGCATTAGCATGAGGAATATGGAGATTTCCCTCCAACTATCTTACTTCCAACCATATCTAACTACTTTTCTAAGTTCAAATTTCATATAGGATGTAAGGTATTATCATTTAAGGTGGCTTTTCACATTCATTAAGAAAGATGAATGCAAAGAGTCTTGGTGCCTTAGAAGGAAAAGAATAGTATTAACACGTACTGATAATTATCATTAGCAATGAAGAGAAAAGACATGTTGGGAATATATTTCTACAAAAAAAAGTAACAGAGTATGACTAAGTTATTCCAAAGACACAAAAATTTAAATAAAAAAAGGAAGTGAATTTAAAAGTTGATATTGATGTTTTTAGGTCTATGCAATAAAACCTCCTTTGATGTGTGGGTTGATCTCATCAAGTATGATGATAAGAGTCACAATGACAGAATAATTGTTGTTTGGGTTCAACATCACCATGAACTTGTCCATACCAATCATTATACTTTGTGCCGAGAGTTTCCTGTGCATCTAAATATTTCTAAATATTCAAATATTCAAGTAAAACAAAAATCACTTAATAATATAATCTAACAAGTTAATATAAGCTATAGACAAGATTAACAAATCTTACTTGATAGACTATAGTGGAAGAATCTCAAGCATACTCAAGATCTTCCAAACTAGTTTCCCTTCCTTCCAACTTCCAAGAAACAATATTTAGAGTTACAATAGCATAATACTTCATTAATAATAATTTCATAGCCAATATAGTAATGTAACCAATAAAATACTTCATATATTAACAAAGAATGGTTTTAATTATAGGAAGATGCAATTATGGGCTATGTTGTAGAACATCCTTTCCTTTCTGATACCAAGCATCAACATATATATACAAAAGCAAACAACATATCGCATTTGTAATATATATTAATAATATAAATGATATTCAAACAATATAAACCATCACAAATAAATTCAAAGATAACAAGCAAGATATAATTTGTTCACAAGTTTAACACATAGAAAATAGATACCAAGACACCAACATATGTGAATAAAGACAACACAAATTTGAATCAAATAAAGTTCTAGTTTCTATTATAGAGTCAAATGTTGTATGAACATGAATTTCTTTTTCTTATCTAATTGTCACACTGATAGAGATGTTATATATAATTAACCTAGTACTCACATCTCAACAAAAATATGATACAACAATTCCTAATTTAAAAAAAATTGTAATCCAGCTAAAACAATGAAAATTGAAGAAAACTAAATGCACTTGAATTGAAGCCTCGTCCATGTATAATTCAACTTCATAGGCTTAGAGCTATTGCTTCGTGGTCTCTTTATCACGTTTTGCTCCTTCTAACTCTATATTTGTACATCTATTGAAATCTTAGTTTTTCAATCTATTTCTTCTTGTTCAAGATACTCCTCTCTGCAAACTCTAAATGTAAAAATGAGAAAAAAAAATAGTTATAGTTCAACCTATGAGTTCTTTGGCCAAAGTTGGGATGGATACTAACCAGTGAATCTCTCTTTTGCTTCCAAGAATCTCAATGGGCTCAACAAATTCAAAATTATGTTAAATGGTTTCCTCATTCACACCACCAATGGCGGCACCTTCTTTTTCATAATGAGAAAAATTACCATAAGTGATTAATTTGAGGTCAAAGAAATAAGACGTGTTTGAGTTTTGATATGATTAGACAAAACTTTTAATCACAACCTAATTTCAAAAATTCCATTCATAATATGGAATTTTAAGCATAAAACCTAATTAAGCCCTAATTCTAGAAATTTATTGGCTAACCTATAATTGGAAATGTTCTCCAGCAAACACAAATGACTAAGGATGGAGAAACACTAGCATCCTTATTGGTAGGTTAGGTTTTGCCATTTGGGCCGCTGGTGGAGCAATACCAACTAAAGCTAGTGCCAATACGCTTTTCCCAAAATGCTACACCATGATCCTAAAACTTATTACCTACCAATCTTGGATAACTTTTCTTAAGGATATGTTCACCAACACCATCACCAAATAAGATGACGACATCAAGGAATCCATGACCTTCACTTTTTCGTTCTGTCTTTGCGAAACCTTCAAGTTTAAAGGTTCAATTAGCTTTAGATCCAACCAATTCCAAAACCTCTGCAGCACGATATTCAAGCACATAGCCATGTATACCAGTGCACTTACATCTACATGCTCAAAATAGCTTCCTTTCTTCAAATACCAACTGATCCTACCAACTGGGAATTGGAGGCCAATTTTCATGGACTGAGAAATTAATTTCTTCTTTAGATTGCTGCCCTTTATTTCCTCAGCTCCATTTTTCTTTTGGGGTTTTCTTGATAATTCCCCAACTCCTTTTTTTACTCCTACTAATTTCCATTTCGTTCTAATACTAAAAGAATTGATAAATTAAAGAAGAAGAAAAGTGAGATTGAAGATGTACTATGATAAATTTTGAGATGCATAGAAAAAACACCATGGAGTATAGTGTAGTGGTAGGCTTTTTAATGGAATGAGTAGGCTTTACAGTTTGATGTCTTTGTCTTGTGTGTGTGTGTGTGTGTGTGTGTTTCCTCTCCAATTAAAAAAAATTAAAAATTTAATATTTTCTTCTAACCATCCTAAAAACGACAACATAAAGAACAAGTATCACAACAGAAGGTACAACTCCATAAAACATAATAATGCAAAACACGTCATTTTGTTCTAAAGAAAAAAAGCAAGATGAAGACCTATATTTTCTTCTCACTATACTTTAAAAAATTTCAAAAACTATATTTTCTTGTAATCGAGCCCACAATTAAGTGCAAACAGACAAAATAAGGAGCAACCCTCACAGTAAGATATTCTATTTTATCAAGCACAACAACTTAGAATATTGTTGTTTTACAATTACATAATGAAAAAAAAAACCAAAAAGACAACACTCACACACAAGCAACTATTCACATGCGTGTCAGTGTATATATAAGATAGTAGTGCACAACACTATTTAAGAAACCTAACTAGACAGGCCAGTTGGATTGTCAATCGGCTGGTGAATCGGTCTAATTTTCTTAAACAAAATTGAAAAATTGAAAAAAATGCCATATATTGTAAAAATTATTTAAACCTACCAGTAGAACTGGTGAACTAATGAATTGTTCACAGTTCAATTGAATTGGACCAATTTTTTCATTTAATTTTAATGAAATTATTTTTTAATTTTTTTTATCTGAGTATAAAATTTGAAGATTAAGGTACACTTCACAAGTTGTTTAAAAGTAAAAAAAACCTTAGTTTAAAAAATTTAGAATTAACTTACATATTCTCAACTTTAAACTTTAGACTTGATATGTTAAATTGTTGTGATAATTTATAATATGAATTGTGAAATTTGAATTGTAATGTTAGATAATATCATTTAAACTCTTTATGTTTTATATTTTGATATTTTATTAATTTTTAAATAATATATATAATAAAAATATATATATTTTGAAATTATTATGTCACAGTTCAATTACTTTCTAACCAATAATTGAATTAATGAATAGTAAATCATAAATTGATAAATTTTTTAATTTAATGAATGATTCTGATGCTGCTTGGAGCTGCTTATAGAGGAAATGGGAGTTATGTTACTGGTGAGTCGATCAGGGAGTGTCGGGTACTTAGGATGGTGTATAACTTTGGGGCTTGAGATTTGCAACCACAACACACATTAAACTAGCCGAGGTACCCCCGGCGAAGGCATTCCGATGCTCAAGTTAGTTTTGGTCGAGGTAGAGAGATCGAATAGAATATAGAGAATGTAAAGTTTGTAGTGTATGGCACATTACCTTGAGCGTGGTTGGGCCTGGAGTATTTATAGCTTTCTGTGGGTGTAATTTTACCTAAGTACCCCTATTAAGTGTACTAACTTTTTTCCATGCCAGGGGGTTAGGTGTCATTCCATGTCCAGATCATGGTACTATGCCGGTGGCTAAATCTCTTATTTTTTTGAATAAACAATGCTAATAGGGGCATGTCTTTGCCAAAGTTGTTGGTAGCAGTTGCACCAGCTATCACGTGTCATTAGTGCAGAGGGACTCGACCTGTCAGACTAATAAACATGGTAGGGATCCAAGTGAACACTGAAGTGGTCTTGAGGTCGATTCATGTCAACCAGACTCGAATATTCAAACTTTTGAAGTGGTTATAAGGTTGATACGAGTCGATCGCAGACCCTACCAAGTGAGATTGATACCGATCGATCAAACAGATTTACTGTTGGACCTCATAGGCTATCTCGTTTGATGTTGGGCCTGTTAGGCCTACTGAGTTATCCCATATCATGAGTCCCCCCCAACTCCCAATTCTGATCGAGCTTGTCGACAAGAAGGGGCAGGGAGTTTACATTCAACCATAGCGGGTACTATGCTCGATCGGGATTTTTGAATTCTCAACCTGAATTTTTAAACTTCCGACTCAAGTTTTGAACTACCAACCAGGGTTTAAGGTAGATTCTTTGCATTTAATGAAGCTATCAGTGCATAGAATACGAAACATACTGAGACAGGCTGTCATCATAGCAGTTACATGGATTCTCATACATGACTGCCTATAAATAGAGGGATAAGTGGCTTCATTTACACTTTTGCTATTTGAATATCTAATCAAATTGCCATTTTTGAAGTCTTTCAAGCTCCGTGCTTTGCATTTGAGAAATTTGCACTGTAAGTATCTTTGTTATCCTTGTGTTTTTCTACCTTTATGTTGTAGGGCCATATCTGCTAGTTTGGATTCTAATAGCACTAAGTTTGAAAATATGGCCCATGGGGGGATACTGAGGTTGGGAGCATGTCTGAGTCCAGTTTCTCTTCGAGCGAAAA
>JACGDI010005475.1:3565303-3585971 GCA_014898725.1 Jacaranda copaia | reverse complement strand
AGGTGCCCCCAACGAAGACACTCCGACGTTCAAGTTAGTTCTGGTTGAGGTAGAGAGATAGAACAGAATTAGAGAATGTAAAGTTTGTAGTGTATGAGACATTACCTTGAGCATGGTTGGGCCTGAAATATTTATAACTTTTTGTGGGCGTAATTTTACCCAAGTACCCCTATCAGGTGTACTAACTTTTTTTCATGCTAGGGGGTTGGAGGTTATTCAATGTCCAAATCACGGTACCGTGTTAGGTGGTTAAATCTCCTGTTTTCCCAGATAAACCGTGCCAGTAAGGGCACGTCTCTGTCAAAGTTGTTGGTAGGGTTGTCAGAATTGTTGGCAGCAGTTGCACCGGCTGCCACGTGTCATTAGTGTAAAGGTACTCGACCTGTCAGACTAATAAACACGGCAGGGATTCAAGTGAATGTCGGAGTGGTCTTGAGGTTGATTCATGTCGACCAGACTCGAATGTTCGAACTTTTGGAGTGGTCCTGAGGTCGATATAGGTCGACCGCAGATCCTACTAAGTGAGATCGATACCAATTGACCAAACAAATTTACTGTTGGGCCTTATGAGCTGTCTCATTTGATGTTGGGTTGTTGAGTCTATTAGGTTATCTCATATCAGGTTCAATTTTTCCAACACTTATGCACAATTCAACATATATAAAACATTATATATTTGCGACCTTGGTCGGGTTTTGAGGTGTCTGGCAGCTCTCTCTTTCTTTCCTATCATCTCATGGCGGGGTTTTAGTTCATCCTCCCTAAAAGAAAATGGCACTCTCTTATCTTTTTCTGTGGCGACTCAAGCGTTCAAACCCCCTCTTGTATCTCCTCTCCGAAATTCCGAATGCGGTGGGCTTCTCCTCGCTCTCCACTGCAACCGACTCCACTCACCAATCCACTCCCACCTCTAAACCCACTTCCCTCTCCTCTCGCATGAGCTTCATCTTTGAACAAATCGATGAAATTGACAAAAAACGCGAAGAAAAAGACCAATCTCTCCAGCGAATCCGCGCTTGGCGTGAATCCAAGAAACAAAAAAACGGTTCCAATATCGACCCGGCCCCCGACCCGCCAAGGTGCGCTTCGGTGGAGGAGTTGAAGTCAGAGTTAGTGAAAAGTGAAGAGTTTTTGGCGAATAGTGATGTAAAGAAGGAGGTGGAGTTGGTGCATCCGTGGGCGGAGTGGGTAGAGTTGATGGAGAGGCTGGTGCAGCAGAATTACTTTGATCACAGGAGGAAAGACGAGGACGGTATGATGGAAGGCCTCGGCTTACAAGCATCCGAGACTTGCCCCAAGGAGGATAAAGGGCTCGATTTTACACGGGATTTCAGGACTGTGCAGGCTGCTATGGTCAATTTTGGTCGTGATCGCTTTGATATCTTGAGGTTTTATTTTGGGGTGCATTTCATATATGTTTATCTCTGTTTCATGAAATCTAGAGTCATTTAATGCACAGAGGAGCTTTGGTTAGGGTGAGAACATTCTGTTTGATGAAATGTCTATATGAATGCGAAAATGCAAAACCTTTGGTGATGGTATAATTGATAATAATGTGATGATTTTGTTTATGCTTTATTTTGTAGTTCGTCTTTATTTTTTTATATAAATATATATTAATTTCTTATTTATATCCCGTTTAATTAGTCTGCTGCTTTTGTTTTTGTTTTTTTTTTTACTTGTTTTTGATAAATATGTATCAATGGTATTACATTTAATGATTTGCCATCATGCCATGCATCATTAAGTTTTGTCTCATTCATGCAAGACATAATAGCAGAAAGAAAGGAAAGTACTCAGCTCAAGATTGCTGTAGGGGTCCTGAAGAAAAGGGAACCACAGCTTTGGGCAGTCTTATGCTCTATCTTTATGTGTGGATATTTTGTTTTTCTCATCATGGGAGAATCTCTGCTTTGGCAGAAGTGTTTGACTCTCTTCTGTCTCATTTTTAACTGCTTTGACTCTCTTTTGTCTCATTTTTAAATGCTTTTTCTGCAATCATTTAGTGTCTTATAATCTATATGCTTGAATTTGTCTCTAATCAAAAACTAGGATTTTAGATTTAGTTTATATTTAACTTTATTATTTTCTTTGAATAAAAAAGATAGCTTCACCATCACTAAACGGTTAAATAAACTATGCTTCCTACCGCTTTGATGTTTTGGCTGATTTTGTTTCATTTTTGGGGGGCTGGGAGATGCAGCATATTATTTATAATTCTTTCGTTCATCTCGTACTTCTGGCGATAAAAGAGTAGAGAAAAACTTTAAGTATCTATATTATGTTATACAAACTACATCAGCATAGGTCGTATGCCATAGCATTTTCTCCATTATAACGTAGGTTTTGTTTGTTTGTTTTTTAGTTGTTTTGGGACTTTGTTTTGGGAGAATGGGTTTTTAGTAGTTGGTTTGGGGAATGTGATGTTTATTTGGTTCTATTTTGTGAAATGGTATGTTTGGGTGTTTTGGGAGACATTTTTTATTATAGACACTAGTTAGGATTATATTTTTGCTGGATTAGTGGGGTGAAATTGAATTTTTATGTTAATTGTTTTTGCATATAACTATATATATAATTGGCATGCTTGGTTTTGGTTTTTGTGTGTAATTTCTATGTTTTTGGGAGGGGGTATTTTGGGAAAATTGGTCGTGCTTGTGGGAGGATCTGTGGGCTTTTTGGAGGTGTTTTGGGAGTTGGAGATTGTTTTGGTAGAATGTAAACAAACAAGTCCAAAGCGTACCTCTATTGAAACTGACCATTAAGTATTTTTTTTCAATTTTTATTTTTGCTTCTGCTTGCTGTTTTGGGTGGGGTGGGGGTGGGGGTTGCATTTA
The DNA here is from genome assembly GCA_014898725.1 of Jacaranda copaia. NCBI lineage: Eukaryota > Viridiplantae > Streptophyta > Magnoliopsida > Lamiales > Bignoniaceae > Jacaranda > Jacaranda copaia. The sequence goes on along the minus strand of JACGDI010005475.1, from coordinate 3,583,134 downwards.
TTTTAATAGGCTCTATTGCTTGCTTTATATTGAATTTTTTTGTTGTGTTCTTTGAATAAATCTCCACTTTCTTTCTGTTTGAAACTTGCTTAGGATATAATTATTTCAGGTCATTGTGGAGGCAGGATCTTCAGATATTGGTTGGTTATGGATGCCCTAGTGCAGACAAGAAGGTGGTCTTTTCCTCCAAATTGTTAAGGAAGCATGCCCATCTGGATGAAGGAGATGTAAGTTTTAAGTACCATGCTTATTTGTATAATATTCATTTGTTATTGGATAAGAGACTGATCATGATTTAGGATAACTTTGCTGAAGTAAAATTGGTGATGGTGTTAAATAGAATAATGATCATAAGATTAAAAGAAAGGATCTTAACTTGTGGATTAATAATAAACACTTATAGAAGAAAGTTTATATCTGTCCCTTTATTGAGGGTACTTGTTTTCAGGAAAGTAGGTTGTTTTTGTTGCTCATGTTGTTGGGAAGGCATCAGAATTATATTGTATTAGTTCAATAACTGGTACAAATAATTATCTCAAAAAAAACGATTAGTTTCTGTTGTAGCAGTAGTAGAAAAAAGGGTGAGTTGCAGTTGGAGGGCACTTGCCCTTTGACTAAACGCCTCTTGCTTGTCTTAGGACCTAAACACTTTAATGTGGATGTGCAATTGTTTCCTTATTTGTGTCATCTCTAATCTTTGTTGAGATCTGAAGAAAACAGTCAATCCTGTGGTGAGAAATCCTTGTCTGGTTATAATTTCCCAGACAAAAATAACTTATTTACCACATAAAGTCTTGATGACTCTCTCTCAATCAGAAATCAAGGCAAGTGATGAAATGAAAACTTCTAATTCATAGATATGACTCGAGTAGAATGATGATACATGACTTCTTCTCCAGCAGAAAATCTCAGAAATAGATATCTCAAAATGAAAGGGTGGCAGCTCATTCATTTTATGTTAAGAAAAATATATTATTTGCAGTTTTTCTTTAAAGGAGTAATTTCATTTGTTGTTTTGTATGGTTAACAGCCCAAATTATGCTTGGGTGTAGAACCTGTGGGGAGATATGGGAAGGAGAACTCTGAGGACAGAAGTATTTATGGAGTTTAAAAGCTGTGTTATGTTCCTTTCCTTCTTGCTTTACTGTCGAGAGATATGCGAATCACATTAGCATCATCTTTATATTGGCTGCATCACTTCACATTGACTTAACAATGGGAGGAAGAAGAATTGATTCAATATATATTGCATTTCTACACAGTCCATATCTGTGTTGGTCCTTCGAGCTATTCATGAATATCCATGTACACCAGTTTGAGTTTGCTAACAAGGTTAAAAATTGTAAAACCTCAACAATGACAACAAAGTGATCAGTGATGCGCTTTTCCATGCTTTTGTTGACATAAAATCACTAGAAGGGTCTTTCTACATCTAGTAGCTGTTGGAGGTTGATTACAATATTAGAAATATTAATTAAATAAGGACAAATTAGGGAGTGGCTATAATAATAATGTCTTTTGGCAATGGGTGTTTATTTAAAGTTATGTGTTTTGGTGAAAATGTGCAACTTCTCAGGGATTGTATCTTTATGAGTGGACATGTTTTCCAATAGTTGTGCCTTTGAGGAAGGATCTGAATGTTTAAAAGGTTGCAACTATGTTATATAAAGTTGCAGGAATGGGCATTTCAAATTCTCTATAAACCTAATTTGATGCTACAAAATCAGTTCGAACATATTACATAATGTCTCATGCAATTTTGACTAATATCTATTTTTTAAAGGATAATTGTAAATCATTAAGAGAATAATATTCTCTTATTTTATTCTTTAAAATTTACAGATTAAATAGACTGAGAATAGGATTTCAACCTTCTTAGGAAATAGGAACTAACCAAATAATAATAAAACAATATTATGTATCAAATACTCTAAATATTCTAGCTTTTATTTACAATAAAAGGTTCTAACAACAGAATCCTAACTTATCAATACTACCCTCAAGTTGGTGTCTGGATATTTGTTATGACAAGCTTGCTAACTAGAAACACCAACTTTCAATGTAAGAATCCCTCAGTTAGAATATCTGCAACTTGCTGGGTTTTTGGAAAAAATGGGTATACAAATAACATCTTCTTCGAACTTCTTTTTATAAAGTCTCTCAACTTCAATGTGCTTTATCCTATTGTGAACAGGAGTGTGTCCAATGCCGTTGCTGCTTTGTTGTCACAATACAGCTTCATAGGGTGGTCTTTTGGTCATTTAAGCTCCTCGAGAACTTTATTTGGCCATGGTACTACACATAATTGTTTATATATACTCAACCTCTGCTTAATTCTGGCTACTAAAAGCTACTAAATGCTCCTTGATAAATCGGCACTTTTAAGTTTCCCTAGCGCCATTGATCTATACTTAACCTCAGCACTACTTGTAGCTACTATACTCCGTTTTTTGTTCTTGCATGTGACTAAATTTCTTCGTAAAAAGGTATTGTATCAAATAAATCCTCCGCAGTCTGCATCATCATGGGCCTCAATTCCCTTTTGCTAATTTTTCTTGAAAACCTAACGCCCACCACACTAACTGGAAAAGCAATTTCGGATCTTGTATGAGATTGACTTGCCACTAATCTCTGGTAACCTATATGTATCAATTGAAGTCTATCCTTAACTTCTGATCCCTGGATGAATCCACTCATCCCTGTTCTTCCAATAGATCAAGGGTATATTTTTGCCGTTACAACATTTCTAGATCAAGCAACTTCTGTGCTGAAAGTTATCATAATGGTTCTAGATCTTTAAACTTGATCTAAGGAGCCAAGTGTTGTTTTAATTTACTTTATCTCACATCTCCCTTTTGGTGGAAGTCTTTAGAAGAACATATGGCCTGCTTGTCCTTGAGTGTAGCCTTGCAAACTCCGCAAATCTTTCGAATAGAAATCTTTTGGTGGCTCTTATATCATATGTAGCTTTCTTCCACTCAGGCACATACAGAGCCTCCTGCACATTTTTAGGAGTTGAATGTCTGGAAAAGGGTGATGCATATTTCTAAAACGCAAAATTGGAGAATGGGTGTTTGGTGCAAGGCCTAATACCACTTTTTGAGAGCAATAGGAATATTAAATTTTCAGATAGGTTTGAAATGTTGGATTCAAAATTAACTGGTCTTTTGACTCGACTCATGATCTAATTCTCCGATAGCCTTTTGGTAATGCTGCAAGTTGGAATCTGTTGTTCCTTGCATAGTTGTTAGGAGTGCAAAGTGCAGTGATGCTCAAAGATTCCCTGGAGCTATAGCATGCGCTGCGCTTTATTGAAATAAAGTGCACCACATATATATATGTATATATTTTTACTATGCACCTAAAATACCAACACCTAAAATACCAACATATTTCACATATTGTAAAGAATAAACAACCAAATTATCATAAGAATAATGATAATTCCTAAATTTGTGCAACAAGTACAAGTTCATACAAAAATATCATTCAAAGTCAAGCACAAATGCACAATAAGCAACCAAATTAAAAAATAAACAACCAAAGTTTCTAATTCTTCCAAAGTTTTAAACTCCAAATTTTCACAACTTTATTCATCATCATTCAAATCATCATCATCAAGATCAATATCATCATCCTCATCATTAATAGGAGATTTATAGCCCTCATTATCCCTCTCTTCTTCCTCCTCCGTATCAGTTAAATCGATGTCAAATTCCTCCTTTTCATTTTGTAGCATCTTGGACGTAAATGAACTTGATGTTTTATTTTTTGGTATTGTTTTGGAAGTTAGTGACCCTCCTCTATTTCCTCTTGATGAACTTGTAACTGTAGAGCGAGAACTTCGAGATCTAAATCCATATGTATCTTCATCAACTCCCACAGCATTTGCAACATCACACCAAGTCAAATTTTCATCGTCAAAAACAGGTTCATCCTCATCTTCCTCTTGCATTCTCCCCACCAATCATTTATTACTTTCATCTATTGCGTGACTATCCAAAATAATGAGATCAATGCGATCATGATTGTCAAATCTCCGCAACAAAGCTCTATTATACTTGATAAACACCAAGTCATTTAAGCGTTGTTGCTCCATCCGATTTCGTTTTTTTTGAATGAAGTTGTAGAATAATAAGTTAATATAATTAATAATTAGTAGTAGTGTAGCACAACATAAATAATTTGAAAATATATAAAGCCATAACTTAGTTAAAAATTATTTACATTCTCAAAAATACTCCAATTTCTTTCACAACCGGAAGAGCTACAAGTAAGGTTTAGAATTTTTATGGCCAACTTCTGCAGATTTGGTGTTGAGGCTCCAAAGGAAGACCACTATTCAGCTATCAATTAACAATAAACAAGAAATTAAAAGAAAGCTAATATTTTTTATGTAATAATAAGTTATAGAGATTATAAAGTTTAAGCCATTAACATAATAACATATTTATATAAAATAATTGTTTACCTGGTGCTAGTAGTGTTGTTTGCCTTTTTACTATATCAGATCGAAAATTGCCTTAAGCTCTCTTGTATATTGTTAGCTTGTTGTTAATTTCATCTTGTACTGAAATTTTTGGCACCAACCGTTCTATGCAATCATATAAACCAGATATAACTTCTGTATCTTGTTCTATGTTTGGATTGCTACAGAAAAATTCGGGGTTAAAAAAATGGTCGGCTGCATGCAAGGGTTGATTGAGTTGACAATTCCACCTTCTGTTAATAACATCAAAAACTTCTTTGTATCTTGTCTCATTCTTCTCAAAAACAATTGCAATTTTCTCCTTATATTTATCCATCGCCTCATAAATATAGCCTATGGGAGGCTTCTTCTCATCATATACCAACCGAAGAACCTCAATTAAGGGCCTACCAAGCTTCATACAATAAACAATGGTATTCCAAAAAGAAGGCATTAATATGATTTTTTGCACTTGTTTACCTCTTTGCTCATTTGCAAACTTACTTTTGTTCCACTGTTCAAAAGTGAACATCTTTTTAAAACTCAACTTGTGTTTATGGAAGCTTCTAAAGTCAAAAAAGCAGTGGCAAAGCAAGTTTTTGCTGGCCAAATCATGTCTTTTTGATCGGTGAACTCTCTCATCATGTTCAAGAATTGAGTTCTATTATAGATTATTGCCCGTTCAAGTGTCCTATTCAATTCTGGCATTTTGAAAATATTTTCAAACATTAAATCCAAACAATGTGCCGCACATGGGGACCAGTACAAGTGTTGATATTTCTCCATCAACATCTTCTCGGCTGCAACATTCGAACTTGCACTATCGGTGATAACTTGAACAACATTTTTCTCTCCAACACGTACAAATTTGTCAAATAGCTCAAATATTTTTTCAGCTGTATGAGAGTAGCCCGATGCATCAATTGACTCTAAGAACATGCTTCCTATAGGAGTATTCATCAAAAAATTAATGAGTGATCTTCTTTTTCTATCTCTCCATCCGTCTGCCTTTAGACTAAAACCAGATCTTTCCTTGTCTTCCTCATGTCCTTTTAAAAGTGTTTTAGTGTGTTCCACCTCCTTCTTTAGACTTGTCACCCTCATCTCATGGTATGTTGGAGGTTTCATGCCTGCACCATATTGTCCAACTGCTTCAATTATAGGTCCAAAACTATTGTATTTAACCGCATTGAATGGTATCCCGGCATCATACATCCACTTGGCAAATTTTTGAACTGCATCATCCTGCAATCTCTTTTGAGTATTGACACATTGTGCTTTTGCCTCACCTTGATGCTTCATTTTTATTGCTTCGGCATTCTTATTGAAATATCAATTGATTGGCTCCATTTGTTTGGATTTTTTTGTTGTTGAGCTGTAGATTGAATTGAGGATTCTGAGGTAGATATAGGTCTATTTCCTCGTAATTGATCATGTTCTTTTGCATGTTCTACATCATCAATATCATCAAAGTGAGGAATTGAATCAATGGCCGCTTTTGCTTGTTTCTTTGCTTCCATAAACTCTCTCAATTTAATTTTGACAAACTCAGGAACTTGTTTGCAAGCTGTTGCATTTCTGAATCCCCCAATAAGATGTTCTTTAAGTCAAGAAATCCCTCATTTTGTGATTTTGGGATTTTGGAGCAGTAATTACATTTAATCTTATTACTGGTTTTATTTGGATTCATCAATACGCTATGATTCCATCCGAGTTCCTTTCTACTTTTATCTAAAGCCTCAAAATTCTCCATTGTTTGTTACTAGAAAACAAAAAATAAACTAAATTCAATATTTGAACAAAATAATTAAAATTCAACATTTAAGCATAATAATTAACAAATAATAATAATGAAATGAAATAATAAAAAGAATAATATACCCATAAGTAAACTAAAATGATAGGAGAGAAAAAAATCATTGTAGCCTAAGCCCTAAGTCCCTAACATACATTTCCAGGAATGCCCAACAACTAGGAATAGTTATTTGTCTATTTTAACTTCAAAATTAGAGAATAAAAGAATATAAGAACATAAGAAGAAAAAAATAACCAAACAAATAAACTGGGAGAAGTTAGAAGGGAGAAGTCAGAAGTGAAAGAAAAGGAGAAAAAAAAAAGTGAAGAATAGAAATTACCTAGTGGGGACGCCAGAGAAGAGCCCGTGATGTTGCTGTTGCTGGCGGGAGCTGAGAAAGGCAAAATTTTGTTTGTAGGGGGAGGGCAGAAAGTTTCTAGAGTCGCACGGGAGAGGCAGAAAGTTTCTGGGGTTTGGAGACTTTGGGCAAGGCTTTATCTCCTTTTTTTCCTTCTTTACCGCTTCTTTAAGTCGTGTTTCACCTTTTTTTTTTTTAAATAGCAGCCTTCGAAGATGCGTGCGCTACAGTGCGCGTGACATTGAAACATGTCGCGCAACGCCAAGCGAAGTGTAGAGGGTGCACTTCGCGTCGCGTCGCACGATAGCGCACACTATGTGCACTTTTGACAATGGTGGTTCCTTGTCCGTAGCTATTTAGTCCTTTATAAAATATCAGACACATATTTGTTTTTTCCTAAATATGAATATGTATTGGCATTAAGGAAGTTCATAGATTACATTTAGCATCTAATCCGTTTGTCTCTTCCATTTTTTGATTCGAAACTGTACCTACATCATTTGTGTCTCCATTTGTTTCATGTATAAGCCATAGCATCTGTAGTTTGAAAAAATTAGTAGTTAAACATTAATAGATGAAATGGGAATCTTTACCATTGTTCTTCTCCTAAAGATGAGAACTTATGTACTGATTTTTGTTTTTAGAAAATGTTGCATCCGTGGATACAAACAGTTTTTCTGAAATTGAACCAAAGCAGTTGTAGCCTTTTTTATTAGATCATCAGGGATCTAGTTCCCTACACTTACTATCATGGATATGAACACATGCCGTGCATCCAATTATTTTCGAAGTAAGATCATTAGAAAGTTTTGAAGTAGGATAACACTCTTTGAAAAATCTCAAAGGGGTTTTAAATTTTAAAATCCTGGTTGGCATCCGTTATGACGTAGGTAGCTGTAGGGATAGGTTCCCCCATAGATATTTTGGAATTTTACTTGAAAAACTTGACGCTCAGGCTATTTCTAGGAGCTTTTTTATTTTTTCCTTTCAACCACCCTTTTTGTTAAGGGATATTATTACATTAACTTTGATGTAGAATCCCTTTACCATGAAAAAAATTGAGTTTTAGAATTGTGATAATATACTCTTTTCCGTTATCACTTTGTAAAATTTGAATTTTTGTTTGAAATTGTTTTTATACCATGGCGTAAAATTATTTAAAGATATTTGCTGTATTAGATTTATCTTTTAACAAAAACATCCAAGAAAGTGAGAAACCCTAGCATGATCATCAATGAAGTTGTAAACTATCCTTTACCAGAAACAGTTGACACTCTAGAAGGACCCCCAAATATCATTATGAATTAAGCGATCTTAAAGATTTGTATGGTTGTGGTGGAAAATGAGCAAGGTGTTTTTTTGCCAATTTGCAAATTTCACATTGAAATGAAGATGGATTTTTATTCGTAAATAACTTGGGACATAAGTATTGGATATTGAAAATTTGGATGGCCTAATCTAAGTGTCATAAAATTATTTTATTCTCACCAATGACAAAAATAGAATTGAAACAAGTCTTATGAGTTTGCCTTCTCGATTTAGATCTATCTTCAGAGAAGTGGAGTCCTCCAACTTGGTGGTTCTAATCTTGGGTTAATTTTTTAACAGATAGGAGATTATAGGATAGTTTTGGGACATGAAGGACATCAGTGAGAGCAAGATGGGGAGGAATATCTGTTAGTGTCCCACATTAGTTGTGGTCTTTATATGGTCCACTTGGGTCTAACTCAACCTAAAAGCTAGTTCAAGAGGGGAGGATTGCCCAAAATCATATATAGAGATTACAACTTATTTATTTTACTGATGTGAGGCACTAAAACACCTCGATCATTTTGAATGTTGGGCTACCTAGTATTGTTGGGCCACGTATTTTATATTATTTCATGTTCTAGATGTTTATTATTGAGCATGCACAAGGTGTGTTAGTATCCCACATCGGTAAAATAAATAAATTGTGGTTTTTATATATGATTTTGGACAAACCTCATCTCTTGAACTAGCTTTTGGGTTGAGTTACGCCCAAGATCCATTCTTTAACAATATCAATAATTCCATTCCCATCAATAGCTGAAAAAGAACCATATTTTACTCTTATTTTTTTGTTCCTTTTCACATGTTTTGTACAATGAAAATAATTGTGATGACTTGGTCATATGATAGTGTTGCCAGAATTGACTATCCAAGAAGAATTTGGATTGACATTGATAAAGGTAGCTGCAAGATAATCACTCTTTTGTGCTAAAGAGCAAGAGGGTTTCGAATTTACTGAGAGTTCATATTGAGATATTTTGTGTACGTGGTCTATTTGCTACTTTGTAGACGGAGAAGTATCTAAAGCGAGTCGCAGCCCTATTTCATTGTTGCTAGAATGAAATGGTTGGGTTTCTCCTTGTAACAATTAATTTTCTTGTCTGCAAAAATCAAAATTACAAAACAATAAAAAATTGTACAAATAAAATCAAAATCAATTAATCAATCAAATGTGGATTTTATCTCAAATATGATCATCCGATTCTTCCCTTCTAAATATAATTTTGAATTGAGCTCTGCAAATACGCCTTTAACGCTGTGAATTTCCTTTAAATTTGATTTGAATAAAATAATACCAACTTAAGGGTTTCGCACCATAATCTCAAATCAAACGCCAAAAATATGAGTTTTGTGAAAAACGCCTTGAGCGTCGTGGATTTCCTTCAATAAAAATAACGCAAATTCAAGGGTTTTACATCTTGATCTTGAATCAAATGCCAAAAATATATGAATTCCACAAAGAACGCCTTGAACATCTTGGATTTCCTTGAATAAAAAATAATATTAATTCGAGAGCTTCTTACCTTGATCTCAAATCAAACGCCAGAAATATGAGTTCTGCAAATAATGAACGCCGTGGATCTCTTTGAATTTGCTTGAGAGAATTGCTAGACTCCTTCCAAGTTTCTCTCGTTTGCTGGAATTTTATGTTGCGTGTAGAATGAGTTTTGGTCACCCCCTTTATATAAGCATTTGATGGGAGACTTCTATATTGACTTGAATTCTTTCAACAATTTTCTGTTCAATAAGGTAATATCAAATATGAAGAGATAATATCAGATATTTTTGATTTGATAATATCAAACATCAAAAAATAATATCAATATCAAGAGATTATATCAAATATTTTTGATTTGATTGGTCCATAAGAGTAAACACTCCATCTTTGACACTTATCTATATTTGATTTGAGTATAAAATAAATACTAAATAATTAATTAAAATTAACTATTTATCTTTTAAAATTAAATTTAATAAATTCCATGAAATAAATAGAAATTTTAAATTAATATCTAGTACATTATTTTACACGTGTCATTTTTCAATTGACCAACAATTAATATATCTACAAATGCCCCCACTTCAAGACTTTGCGAAAGATGTGTTGATAATCCACAAAAGAGGCTAGACTTAAAGTATTTGATAATATTTTCTTTTCTCTCTATTATTCACATGCATCTGCAATAAGAACATACTTGAAACATTTCTCGAGCTATGAAGCCTAATAAGAAGGTCAAGTATAATATAATTCAAAGTAAATATCCTTTTGAGAAGGGTGCCATATACAATTTATACTCATGTTGGTCAAGAGTAACGTGCAGTTTAGGCTCATGCGTCAAGGAGCATATTTAACTTGAGTAGACCTTTTATACTCTTGGCAAAGAATCCACTTGAATTTAGTTGACAATTTATATTCATGTCAAGGAATTTACTTGAGTTTTACTTAATAGAAAGTTTACACTCTTATCAAGGAGTACATGGGGAGAATTTGAATATTTAAATAGTTTATGCGTATACCTAAGAGTCTTATAGAAAGTTTAAGCTCATACCAAGGAGCACATGTGGAGATTTTGAATATTTAGATAGTTTATGCTCGTATTTAGGAGCTTTATTGACAATTTGAACTCTTATTAAGGAGCACATGGGAAAACTTTAATTTCAAAATTTCAGATAGTTTATGCTCGTGTCTAGGAGTATTTGGAATTTGAAAACTTGAGCTTTGGACTTGAAGACTTGAAGATTTGAGTCTTTGATTTGAAAACTTGAGGACTTGAGTCTTGAATTTGGATATCTGGATACTTGAGTCTTGAATTTGAAGACTTGAGTTGTGGATTTAGAGATTTGTAAACTTTAGTTTTGAATTTGAAGACTTCAAAACTTCAGCATTAATTTGAATACTTGAAGACTTGAGATATGATCTTAAATTTGAAAACTTGGAGAATTGAGTCTTTGATTTAGGGACTTAAAAATTTGGGTCTTGAACTTAGAGACTTGAGTCTTGATTTGAAGTCTTGGAAACTTGAGTCGTGAATTTTAGAGAATTGGAAACTTGAGTTTGTATTTGAAGACTTGAAGACTTGAGTTTGAATTTGGAAATTTAAAGATTTGAGTTTTGAATTTGAAGACTTGGAGACTTGAGTTATGGATTTGGAGACATGGAGACTTTAGAATTTTAGATAGTTTATGCTCTTATCTGAAAACATTATTGATAATTTAGGCTCATATCAAAGAGCATATGAAATTCAAACATGAAAATTAATTTCCCCCAACATTAGCATCATCATCGGCATCACTTGAATTTTCTTGTTCATCAAAACTCATGCTCATTTTCAATATTATGTGCACAAGTTGCCAAATCTTCAGAAGTTTTTGGTTAATTCCTTGAAATATGTAGCAAAGATTCCAATGCATTCCTTGGATGCACATCTCAATAGGTGAAGCCTCCGATAATTGATCTTTGCAAATAAGACTCAATTTTCTCCAGCAATTGATGCAGTTAATGATAGGTTATTCTTTCCATTGGTGAGAGTTAATGAGTTCAATCATGCTGATTATCCTTCAAGTGCTGTAGAAATAATTGAGGAACACTTGTTCCAGTTGCCCCCAACTATCAATAGAGCATGCCTCCAAGTCAATATACTAATCAAAAGTATCGTCCTTTAATAATCGAACAAATTGCTTGACTAGATGATCTTCATATGTCCCAGCATTATTACAAGTCTCAGTGAAATAAGCCACATGCTGCTTTGGATTGCCCTTGCCATTGAATTGCTGAAACTTTGGGGGCTAGTAACCAACTGGTTTCTTCAAGTTGTCAATCCTTTGAGTATATGGCCTGGAGTAAGTTATAGACAACTTAGAACTTCCATCAAGCTTGTATTTGATAGTTTCCATGATAACCTTCTTCAACGGATTAATGGGAACTAGTCCATCAACAAAAACTTGTAGTTCTTTATTTGCGGTCTTTCCATTTTCCACGAACTGTTTCTTTGTGGATGTTTTGCCGTCTTCTTGAGCTTCAATTTGTTTCTCCACCATGCAGCTAGCATCAAGATTGTCCACTTTGCTCATCAATTTAGATATTTGAAAGTCTCACTCTTGGACATGCTTCGTGAGTCCTTCAATAGCCTTCGTCAAATTTGCAATTTGTTCCTCCAAGGTTGTAGCACTTGTCACCATCATCGTTGCCATGCTTGAGGAATTTGATATTGAGTGGAGAATGGATGATGCAAATCCTTCCTTTAAGCCTCTACCGTCTTTATTCATATCAATAAAATGTGGCAACAGTTTTTTCACAAGAAGTAAAGGAGGAGCTACCTCTGAAGATGATTGCAACTTTTAGATATACTTCTTGTGATAATGCCAAAACTCTTTGCCTTAGTACTTGAGGAATTTGAGGTAGTAATTTTCAATGCAACAGTCTTGTTAGCGGTCATTTGATACTTCAATTTTGATGAAGGAAAGAGATGAGAGGTAGAGATTGTCCCACTGGGCATGCCAAAATTTGTAACAACAAATTTTGTTGTTTGCAAAAATCAAAATTACAAAATAAGAAAAAATTGTACAAATAAAATCAAAATAAATCAATCAATCAAAAGTGGATTCTATCTCTAATCTAATCCTCTGATTATTTCCTTTTAAATATAATTTTGAATTGAGCTCCACAAATACGCCTTAAACACCGTGAATCTCCTTTAAATTTGATTTGAATAAAATAACGCCAACTTGAGGGCTTTGCAACTTAATCTCAAATCAAACGCCAGAAATATGAGCTCTGCGAAAAACGACTTGAACATTGTGGATCTCCTTCAATAAAAATAATGCCAATTCAAGGGCTTTACACTTTGATTTTGAATCAAATGCTAAAAATATATGAATTCTCCAAAGAACGCCTTAAACGTCTTGGATCTCTGTGAATAAAAAATAACATCAATTCGAGGGCTTCGCATCTTGATCTTAAATCAAAGGCCAAAAATATATGAGTTCCGCGAAGAATGAGCACTGTGGATCTCCTTGAATTTGCTTGAGAGAATTACTGGACTCCTAAGTTTCTCTCATTTGTTGGAATTTTATGTTGCGTGTAGAATGAGCTTTGATCACCCCGTTTATATAAGCATTTGATGGGAAATTTCTATATTAACTTGAATTCTTCAACGATTATCTCTTCGATAAGGTAATATCAAATATCAAGAGATAATATCAGATATCTTTGATTTGATAATATCAAATATCAAAAGATAATATCAATGTTAAAAGATAATATCAAATATCTTTGATTTGGTTGGTCCATAGGAATAAACACTATATCTTTGACACTTGTCTATATTTGATTTGAGTATAAAATAAATACTAAATCATTAATTAAAATTAATTATTTATCTTTTGGATTTAAATTTAATAAATTTCATGAAATAAATAGAAATTTTAAATTAATATCTAGTACATTATTTTATACGTGTTACTTTTCAATTAGCCAAAAATTAATATGTCTACACTCCTATTTGCGTCTTTTTCTGGTTTGCAGATTCTCTGTCGATCTTTCAACAATTCTGGTAGGTTTGATATTGTTTTTTACAATAATCACATTGTGGCTTCTGCTTCCCATTCTTCTTTTCGTCTTCCAGATCATGTCGCTAGCAAATGCATAACTTTCCGTGTCAAGATTCAGTCTGATTTCATCTGCAGGTCTCATCATGATATGTCTCCGAGCTTCTTCTTTGCGGACCTCAGATAAAATCTACCTAACTGATGGGAGGGCTTTTCTACTTGAGATTTGTCCTTGAACTTCATCAAGTTCTTTGTTTAACCCATCAAGTTCTTTCAATTATTTTTCTTGTATCTAACGCTGGCATTGGTTCCTACTTTTCCTCTTCAAACAAATCAAGTCTGCCATAAAGTCATATCATTGTAATAGGCTGTAACTTCTTGATCTTCTTGTTGGATCCTTCACGTCTTGGCTTGTAATTTAAACATTTGGGAATGGTTTTCCAGGTCTGGATATGTATCTGCCTCCCAAAGATCCTTGGCGGTAGGAAGAAACATGAAAGGTTCTCCAATTATTAAATCCCTAGAATTGATTAACTAAGCAATTTATTGTAGAATTAACTGATCTCCATTTTTTGATCTTTAGTCACCAGGAGTAGGCTGCTTCACTTCTCATGTCAGATATCCAAGATTACCTTTTCAGTTGATGCTTCACTTGTCCAGTGAGATATCCAAGTTTTCCTTTTTCGTTGATGCTTCACTTATCTAGTCAGATATCCAAGTTTTCTTTTCCGTTGACCTCAATTTTGATAGATTATGACCATTTTAATTTTTTGTTTTTCCATTCAAATTGTGAATGGTTATTTTAGGAGAATGAGAGATTTATCTGAGTCATGCTAGAATTGTCATCAAGATCCTCAGAGTAACCAGTGCCTTTGGTGGCACGAACCATAACAACTTTTTGTCATTATAGAGCATAGGCTCTGATACGATCTAAACTTCATAGAGAGTAAAGTCTCCTATTTTATTGCTTCAGGAATTACAGATTGAATATGCTGAGAATAGAACATCAATCTTCCTAGAAAATATGAATCAATCAAATAACAATAAAAGAGAATCCTAATATATCTTGAAAATAACTGTTCAAGCTTTTATTTGAGAAAAAAAGTTCTAACCACCAAATCTACTATCACGAAGGAAGGTCTTTGAAATTCCTGTACATATCCGTAGAGTGGTTTCTGTCATATCCTACGAGTGATCTACCGTAAACTTTGGCAGCATATTAGTGGTGGGGGCAAATGTCATTTTAAGTAAAAGATATTATGCGTAAAAAATGCATTAAATTATCTCATTTTCATATCTCAATCTAATAATTTCTCTGTAGTTGTTGTGTCAGTTATTATATTGTCAGTAAATTATCATAACAGCTTCTTTTATCTTCTATTTCATGTTACAGGTTTGTAGTTCCTGCAATCTGAGGAGCTCTTGTGAAAAAGCGTATCTGCTCACAAATAAGGAGGATGAAGCACGGACAATTGATGTCATGCGTATCCTACTTGCATATGGTTTTGATCCAATTGATGGATCAGTTGTAAATAATTCCCTTTTGAAAATGAAATCTGTGAAGACTGTTGTTCGTAAATTGCTCCATGAGGTAGTCAAGCTAAGTGCAGTTCCAATAGATCCAAATCTCCCCCCTCCTGTTATTAAAAAGCCTCCACCAAAGGTGAAGCAACCACCTCCCCCTCCAAAGAAAAGGATTGGACGCTATGATATCGAAATGAAAAAGGGTGATTGGCTCTGTCCGAAGTAGGTTTGACTGTGTTTCGTTCTATGTGAATTGTTTCATTTGTCTGAAATATTTTCTTCATTTTTATCCATTGTATGTCTTGAAATATCAGCCCACAAGGAGCTCAAATATGGCTCATGGGTATAATGCATAACCAAACAGAAGTGGAGATCTTGTAGTATAATGGGAAGTAGTAACATAATTTTTATATCTGATCCTATTTGACCTTAATCCCCTTATATTACATACCACTTAAGTTCCTACTATTAATAATTTTAGGTGATATTTATCATAAATTATGCTTTCTCCAGCTACAAAAGGTTGCTAGACAGTCATGGCGTAAGTTAAAAAGAACTTTACATTCAGTGCCCCCTCAGGACACTGAAAACGAGCTATGTCTAAGAACAGCTAGGGTCCCTATTTGTTGAGCAAACCTATAACTTTTTATTTGCTGGTTGTAGTGCATTTTTGTTGAAGTTGTTTGGACAATAACTGTTCTTTGCTTTTGTTAATATTTATTATCCTCAGGTGTGACTTCATGAACTTTGCAAAAAATACTGTGTGCCTGCAATGTGATGCTAAGCGTCCCAAAAGGCAGCTGCTTCCTGGAGAATGGGAGTGTCCCCAGTATGTTCCCTTTTCCCTCCCTCCCTCCCCCCTCTTTCTCTTCTGATTGATATGCTACAGCACAGCTGTAGAACCAGTTGTTCTTCATTCCTTCAAAAGAAAATACTACCTTTGTGATTAAACCTTTATAATACTTCAATTTGATGTATTGGTTGATCTGATGCTTGTACAGGTGCCATTTCTTAAACTATAGGAGAAACACAGTATGTTTTCATTGTGAACACAAGCGCCCACCAGATACGTATGCTGAAAGTCAATTTCCCAAGAAACAATGTGGTCCTCGAATCAGGATGGAGAAGATGTCCGAAAGGACAAATGTTTCTAATGCGTGGAATTTCGATTTTGATGACAATGAATCTGATGGAGCCGATGTCGCCACCTTCGAGTATGCAGATTCTCAGAAACTGGATGAAGATTTTTCCCTTAGCAAGCAGACTCTCCTTGAAAATTCTAGAGGACATGAAGATGGTTTAGAAAGGTGGAGCAGACCTCCAAAGTTTTTGGACAGGGAGTATTCTGGTTCTGGTCCCATGAGACCTGGTGTAGGTTTCAATGATTTTGATGAAGAAGAAGA
Source organism: Jacaranda copaia (assembly GCA_014898725.1). Lineage (NCBI taxonomy): Eukaryota > Viridiplantae > Streptophyta > Magnoliopsida > Lamiales > Bignoniaceae > Jacaranda > Jacaranda copaia. The sequence continues at coordinate 3,566,728 of JACGDI010005475.1, read as the reverse complement.
TGATGTTGACAGTTATGAGTTAGTTACCCAAGATGAGGTCCCTAAGACTTCTCGAATAGATTTCTCTGAGCTTGAAGCTGACTCAGAATCTGAAGATGTGGAAGGCGCTGAAGATAATTGGCATGCTCGTAGCAAAAATAAATCCCAAACACAAGGCCAGAAACAAATGCATCGCAAAGCATTTGCTGATTCTGAAGATTTTGAATTAGACTTTGATACTGATGATGGTCTTCCAGTTCACCCGAACTGGAAATCAAGTCATGTTGCTAACCTAAAACTGCAAAATAGAAGTAGAGATGCAATGACTTTTGGTTCAGATGATGACGTTGGGTTCAGCTCTGACACTGATGATGAAATATTAAGATCCAAAATGAAAGGAAATAGAAGGAGATCTAATGGAATGGACAGTATACGAAGAAAAAGATCCAGTTTTAAAGGCGAATCTTTTTCTGAAACAGATTCTGATGATGATCTAAGTTATCACAGTGATGAGCAAAGAAATAAAGCTGGTCCTAATCGCCCAGGAAAAGCATCTAAAGGCCGTGGTGGCATGATAGCCAACAAGAAAAGCTCTCTGAGGAGTGATTATAGTAAATATTCAGGTCCAAAGCAAAATAGTGGAGGTTTCAGAGAGAATTCCTATAGCAGGCAGGCAAATACTGCACGAAACAGTAACTTAAAGTTTGGAAGCCATAGACAAGGAGGTGGGTCATTTGACAAACGAGCTGGAAGATCAAACAATTATGATAATAAGTCAGACAGTTATTTGGATGATGAGAGATACCAGAGACCAAGGATAAACGTGCGATGATGAGGCTTAGCATTTCTGCTTCCTATCATTTAGAGTTGACTCTAACTTGCTGCAGTTCAATTTTGGGAAAGCAGACTGCGCTCCTAATGCCTGCAAATGATAATGATTCCAGTGAAGTTCATATTTGATTTCACATGGCTGTTTTGAGACTACTGGCTGCCTGCCTGCATAAAAGATGCATCATTGTGTATCCTAAAGCCAGCTGCTGTTCCTGGTGCTGTCTCCTTCAGAGTTTTCACTTGTGCTGAGGGAGGACCGATTGTAATAAAACTGCATTGCAGTTGTATAGATGCATCTCAACCTGTCGCCTGCAGGTTTCACAAAAGTGGCTGGCTGAGGATTTCAAATTCGAACAATGTATTGTCTTATTCTTGTTTACATAATTACACACATAGTTACAAGCAATTCCCAGTGTTTGTTCTGGAAAAGGTTCTGGATGGGTTGTTCTTTTATTCTGCTGTTGTTTTCATGGTTGAAAGTAATTTCATATCAACTTGCGCTGTCCTAGCCTGCGATGCATGCAGTATTCCGTTATTCTGTTATGTGTTTGCCTGTATTTTTGCTCTGTGACGGTTTATTAAAGAGAAATCTATGCTAAAATTAGAACAACAACA
>JACGDI010005475.1:3539190-3565217 GCA_014898725.1 Jacaranda copaia | reverse complement strand
AAAAAAAAAAGAAACCGCTTTAAAGCAGGGTATTAATTAGGCAAGGATTCCAACCTTGTACGTAAATTTTCATAAATGGGATTAATAAACTTGTGTTTACTATATATGATGAGATGAAAAATGATTGATGAGATATGAGATGAAATAAGTAATGGAATTCAATAATTAAATAAATATTATGTATATTTTATATTATTGTTCAAATGAAAAAATGGTCAACAATTATTATAACATGTGTATTTGAATAGACTATTAAATTTACAATATGTATCTTATCAATATATTATTTGCTTCCAGGGATCAAGGTTATCTTATTGTAAGTGTTAAATTATTTAATATGAGTCATTAATAAACCTAAAATTTTTTATAGTTGATAAAATTTTAATAATTTGCCAAACAAATTAATAATTTAAATAAAATAAAATGTTGAATTTATTCAACTAAATGTTATTTGTCCAAAAATTTAATTAGGGAAATTGAATTTTATTTTATCTCAATCTATACGACACGGTTAATTTTATTTTTATTATGTTTAAGGAAATTAATTTTATTTATATATTTGCCAATCAAATAAATAATTTAAATAAAATAAAATAAAATATTGAATTTATTCAAGTAAATATGCCAAGAAGTAAATAAGGATATTTGATGTAACTGTCTTGGGACTAAAAGGATATTTTGGATATTCAGTTTCGATTAATAACTGTCAAATGAGCCTTCTAGGTAGAATGTCATCCTATGTAAATAATTTTAGCAACGAACAAGGAAAATAGCATTGGGCTTCTATCAAATAAAATATTTATTATATTATATTGAATAAAATGTTATATTCAAACTAATACCTTAAACTAAACATAACCTAAACGCACAAAAACTGGGATGGGGGGCCTAACCATCGAAGCTATAGGAGTAAGAGGCTCCCGCGTACCTGAAGTGGACCTGTGCTGGGGAAGAATTACTGCAGGAGTACTAATTCTAATATGACTATTCGAAGGTATCAAGCAAAACATCACCTAATCTAGGAAGGCATGCAAAATCGGATTATTATTCCCATTACAAGCATGCAAACCACTGTCATCATATAATCTAGGGAGACTTGATATAAAAAATAAAAAATAAAAAATTTAGTCCCAGTTCTCTTATGTTTTGGCCATTTTTTCGTTTGGGGAAGGGGGTGCGTGGGGGAATTTGAAAAGATGAGTTTTTGGGAGAAATTATGGAGAAAGTGTCAAGTATTTTTTTTTTTTTTGAGAAAATAGGAAAAATAATTTGATAATGAGTTATTTGTTTTTTTATATTTTGAGAGAAGAAAAATTTTACTATTGAAGTCAAATCACGTGCTTTTTTTATTGGGTTTGTAAGGTGAAAGCAATTTTTTATGCAATATATTATACTTGTATGTATATCTATAGTTGAATGATGTGTGTGTGTGTGTGTGTGTATATAATGATTGATATATAGTTGTATTAAAATGATGTGTAATTAGTTGAATTGGTGATTTATTTTGAAATTTATATTTTGATGAATTTAACATTAGCAAATGATGTACTATTTAGAAGAAAATATTTTAATTAATAAGTAATTTAATTAATTTAATATGTTATTTAGTAAATAAAATGTTTATTAAATTTAATTAATTTTTTTGATAATTAGTTTAATTAAATTTATAAACTTAAGTTTTAGAATTTTTGAAGTAGTAAAATTTTAATATTTTCATGTATGTGTATATATATGTATGATTGACACGAGGGAGTGAAATAAGTGAGTGATGTGAAAGATGGAGTGAGAAAATGTGGGGGTGCGTGTGGTTTTTATAGTGTAGGGTTTTTTGAGTGAATTGAAAAGGGGAATTTGGGTATAAAATTATGATGTTTTGGAAAAAAAATCAAAGAATGTGCATGCATTTTTTAAAAATTATTTGGGGGTTGAAAAAAAAATTCTCAAACCATAGGAGAACAAGCCCCTAATGCAGGGAGAAGTCGAAGTTACTCCCATTTCAACACCCATAGATTGAAACTAAGGAATAATAAGAATGAAAGCTAAACAAAAAAAATGCATACAAGTACCTAGATATATACAACTATTACCAATTAAGAAAAGGGAAAATATGGATAGCCCTGTTTATCCAAGCTGACCAAACCCTGTATTGTGTCTTGCAGAGAATTTTGATTCAAATTTTACTACATTTGGTGTGACATCGAGTGTTGGCGAACCACTCAATAACTTCATTGCCCTATCTTAGAACATGTGATATGCAGACGTCCATTAACCTCATAAGATATATGATACATTAGAAAATGGTTGCATAAGATATATGATACATTAGAAAATGGTTGCAACATCAAATAAGAGTGTAATCGAGCTAAGTCAAGTTTGGGCAATATTTTTGAGCTTGAGTTCGATGAGATTAAAATTTAAGCCTAAGCTCAGCTCTACTTAGCTTGATAAGGCTTGAATTGACAAATGGATTGTAAATAATTGTAGGTTTGAGCTCAAAATCGAAATAAAAATAGTAAAATTAAAATTAATTTTATTAATTTTAATTAATAAAATTAAAAAATACTTAATTATATATCAACTTGTGAGCCTCGAGCCTAAATACAAACGGCTTGAGATCGGTTCAAATTAGAGCTTGAGCTCAGCTCGTGAGGCTTGGGAGCTAGTTCGATCTATTTGCACCCCTACCATCAAGTGCCCTTTATCCTAATGAGTAGTCAACTAGATAGCCACCGTGTACCCATCTGCTACTTGCGCATCTTCTTGTTAAAGCACAATGCTAAACCTCTACTTGTAGCATATAACTTAACAAAAGTGATAGGGCAAGTACCAAAAAAAATCATAAAACCTAAAAGATACATTCCCATCTAAATCCCTCACAATCCCACTAGCTGCAACCATGCCTAGATTGCCCCTTAATGCACCATTTGATGATACCATTTTTAGTAAGGAGAAGGTGGGAGTTTGGGGGTTGAACAAATGAGCTCGAACAAGCTGGAGTTTGATGGGGCTAGGTTTATTGCAAGACAAGGAGCTTGTTAAACTTCGAGTTAGTTTTCAACTAAGACCCTTCAATACTTAAACCAATACTGAGTTGAAGGAGAGCAAATGAGAGATTGGGAAAGTAATAAAGAATGTTTTTAGTGTGTACATGACTCTAGCCTTTGGATTAAATATGCTGAGGTTGAGGTTGAAATAAATAGACTACCCCAATTAAAGACGAAGTGTCTATCCTTTTCATGAGGGTCAGATATATCTTTTATATGATTTGACTAGATTGATGCAAGCTAGTTGATTCATACTATGGCAGTTGGGAAGGTTGCAAAAGATGGCATGAGATGAGTTGGTTGCATTAAATATAGAGAGTTGTGTGGGTGTATTTAATATGATAGAGTACGAATGAAGTCAACCCTATTGCACACGTATGGTGTCTATTTAACCATTGATCACCAACTGTTGACATTAGTTCTTCGTTGACTGTGTGTGTTGAATTGAAGAGTTGTGGAGGCTGTTAGGCCTAGTTCAACCGCAATTAACTTTAAGGTTGACCAAGGGAGGTCTAGGTCAAGGTTCTCACTACATGTTCCTTACAACTTTAACCTCTGGTCGAAAGTCATCTTTGTTAGGCCATAGCTTTTGGAGATCTAGTTGAGGTTGAGCTAAGATGGGGTTAGGCTTAGCCATACACATCATGAGACCCACACTTCTTGGGGGTTGAGTGGGTAGATGTAAAAGACTAGGTTAGGTGCCCTAGAAGTATTTGGTCTTGCGCCACCAACCCATAAAATCAACGTGCTATTGAGCAGACCAACAATCTAAGCAATCGATAAATGGCTATTTAATGTGCGCCTAGCTGATTGCCTGTGTTGCTTTGTATGCCTTGATGGGGTCAATATAAATTTTGGGGTTGGTCATTTGCATACTTATGCTTCAAGAAACCACTCTTCTGTCTCTATTTCAAGCTAAAAATTAGCTCAAGATTAGTCAAGCCCATTTCTATTAAAATAAGTGTTCCCTAGGTAACTTCTCTTCTCTTTAATTTAGTGCACTTTTTCTTTTCTCTCTTCTTTTTCTGTTTTGCTTCGGATCATGAGCTCTGAGAGTGATAGTGAGATTGAGAGAATCAATGGGGATATTAATGTTGAGGTTGAGGACATTTCGAGTGCCTTGATTGAGTTTGGTGATTATGAGAGTGTTGATCTAGCTTAGATGACTAATATCGAGGTTGACATCAAGGGAGATAAGGTCCATTGGGTTGAGTTTGTAGAGGCTTTAACTAGCGAGGCCCATGAAAATGAGTAAGGGAGACGTTGAGGGCTTGGTCGCCCTTCTGGTGTTAATCTAGAGTCCATTGAGTGTTGGGGATGAGACTATTAGTTCTAGTTATAGATCAAGGCAATTGAGGGGCCAACCCATCAAGCTAACCCAAAAAGATGACCTCTTACAAAGTCAAAAACCCTTATATTATGATCTAGCCTTCTTTGTAATATAGACTTAGGTTCTCGTTTGCATCTAAGATTAGTGGTATTCTGAATAGGATTAAGGCATCCTACTTAATTTGTCCTAAAATCCCCTATTAATTTATGCTTTCATCATGCTCATGAGGTTGCTCCCTCAGGTCCCTTTATTTACTAAATTTACTTATGTTTTCCACATCCTTTCTCTAACAAGTCAAGCACTTCACTGGACATGAGGTTTACTATATCACAACCCAAATAAGTTGAAAAGTCCTAAATCCAAACTTGTACTTATATAGGAAAATTTAGAAGAGTAAATAGTTTTTATCATGGCTCCTAAGGATAAGGGCTTTTTAGCATTGAGGAAATGGTTTCCCAAAAGATAAACCTAAAAAGGTTAGGGTTGCCAATGTAGGATAATAGATTTGTTTAGCATCTAGTCAATGAAGGTTAATTGAAGCCCCCAAGCCTATAATTAGGGAGTGTTAACATTAGCTGGTCTATCATCAGCTCGATCAATCATAATTCTTTACATGCAACTTAGTAGTTTCCTTTAGCTTTATTTATTATTATTTTTCTTAACCTATTCAATAAATTTTCTAATTGACATTTCCTTGCCTGCATGTTGACCATTACTCATGATGCTCGGATGAAAAAGCTACCCTAGATTTGATCTAGAAAATGTTTAGCTCCTTGATCTTGACTTTTGATGCTAAAGACATCTTCCTTCCTCATTCAACCATCTACCTCTTTGAGTCGACCCAACCAAACTTCTCCAATACCTCCCAACATAGGTGGTGGGTCAAAAGTTTTCATCAAGTCAAAGATGGTTGCTAGATTGAAGAGGCCACTTAAGTCGGCCGGAGTTGGGCCTTTTTCTCTCCTCAAGAAGCTAACTACTAAAGACAACGGGAGGGTTTTCTTAGGGGAGGAATTTTGTGATCATGTTTAAGGACCCCTTTCTTTCAACCCTAGGTTGGCTTGAGAAACTCTAAATAACTTACTCAAGAGCTTTGATTGGAACTTCATTTGAAGAGCTAAGGTTTGGGCACAACTAGAGCAACATCAGCAATAATGTGTGCTTAATAGATGAAGGCACTGAGGGTTGCATAACTTTGGCCTTGATGCAAGCAAACATTTTTTAGCTAAGCTAGGAAAAGATTTTGGCCATTTAAGTTAGGATGGCCCTATGCCAAATGGGCCATCATTTAATATGACAGAGTGTTTGGTCTTAGGCTTCTCATTTGATTTCATTCATATGTTTTTACTAATTGACCTTGTTATCTTGTTTGTAGGAGACTTAGTTTGGTTGGAACTACAATGTCTCATGACAACATCTGGAAAAGAAAATTTGAGGGAGTGGGGTCAACATGGTTGACGCTCTCTGAGAAAAAAAATTTGAGAATCTAGAGTCATTTAAAAGTCGAGTCGCAATTTAAAACATGAGATTAAGGCTCTTAAAGATAAAAAAATTATGGCCGCTAGGCTGGAGAACATCAAGTTGGTGAAAACGATTGTTAAGCTTTAGGTCAAGGTTGTGGATCCCCAGTAAGGGATATTTGAAGAGATTTGTTGAGAGCATAGCCTCTATCGAGGAGCAGCTTTTTGAAGGCCTTCCCTTTCAATATTGAAAAGCTCCTCAAGAAGATTCTTCGGAGCTTGGTGTTTAATGATTGCTGCTGCCTCCTATGGGCTAATGGCTAGAAATTTAGGTTTGATCGGGCCATCACTCAACTTAAAATGTTCAGCATCAATTTCAACAAAACTATGTTGAGCTTAAGTTCAGATGACAATCTCTAGCCATTCCCTAATGATGGAGGTGAGTTTGAGGTGCCTAGGAATGAGCACGAGAGGTAGTGAGAGGTAGTTTAAGTTTTAATTCTAATTATGCAAGAGATGGTCATTGTTGCCCAAGAGAGTACCAACCAGAGTCAAGCTGAGAAATTGGCCCCAACCACCTATGATGAAGAATGGCCTTTTGGCTGTACCTCTCTTGCCTAAATGGCTAATGCTAGACCTTTCTCTATTGCTCTTACTGCCTCGACTGCCAACATTAGACTTTCCTTTATTGTTTCTACCTCAACCTCAAGGCCTTTAGCATTTTATTCTTTTTTCTTTTGGTTTCACCCCATCGACCCCATGATTGGGAGGTTGTGCTAGGATAGGTCGATGGGGCTTTCAAAAAATTATGATTGAACTACCTTTTGTAATTTTCATCTTTGATCAAATATTGAATGAATTTATATTTGGCTTATCATTTTTCTCTTTAATGCATTTGTTGAATGATTTCTTCATTAAATTTTTTTATTTTCAAGCAATTTTTGTTCTTTTCACATATTCTAGCCTCTCCAAGTCAATGAGGATAGTGGTCTTAGGTCATTTCCCGATCAAGCAAGTGAAAGTAAGAGTAGGCTTAGGATCCATAATATAAAATCATAAAAAGGAAAAATAAAACTAAACCACTCCACTCCAAGGATCTAATCATGCTTATTATAAGGATTCAGATCCATAAAATTTACCTTTAAAGCTAAATTCAAAGGCAAGAGGAGAAAGACTCCAATGAACATGTTAATGAAGCAATTCGCGCACAGCAAAAGAAGCTAATAGTTGATTGCCTTATGTAACTCCAACAATCCTCAAAATTGGCAGATAAATCCACCACACACCAAGGTAGAAACTGCCACAATTTTGTGTAAATTAGAACAGCCTAGGTTCTCCTAATTTGGCACACAAATTGCCGAACAGCAATAGTTCACCAAGGAGCACCAATTCCCCTAAGTGTTGGACCTCTAATGATTTAGTCCACACACCCAAGGTAGAACTAGATCAGCCTCAAATCTATAGAAAACTTGAGGGTGAAGGTGAGAGAGTGGTGTTTGGGGAGAAATTGGAGAGAGAGAGTATTTTGGTGAGTGTGTGAGTGTGAATCATCAACACATGGATATCACATTTTTTGGAGGGAAATCAGGGAATCAATTGGAAGACCATCACATGGCCAGCCACTTGGTATTTATAGAGAGAGGAGACTATGATGCAAGTTAGCATCACACCTCCCATTCTTGTTGGCCAACTTGCCAACTTACGTGTGAATTTGAATTTCACATACATTTGCATTTAATTATCATCTACATTTCATCTTATGAGATATAATGCAAATTAACTCTAATTAAATGCAAATGAACTCTTTCATTTGAATTTTTCTCCAAAACCCATATACTTATTTTAATTAAATTTACTCTTTAATTTAATTAATTAAGTTGACTTAACTCCTTTAGTCAATTAACTTAACTCATTAAGTTAATTAGTGCTAACTTAACTTCTTAAGTTAACTTGACTAGTAAATTTTCATATGAAACCAATTAAATTAACTCTTTAATTTAATTGATCTAATTTAACTCTTTAAATTATTTTGATTAATCTAAAAATTAAATTAATCAAGCTAAGATGACCAAAAACTTAGTCAACGGATTTCTCTCCAAAAATGCCTAGGTTGAATTTTCTAACTCCTTAGAAAATTCCTCCCATCAAGTAAGAACTACCTTTAGGCTTTAGTGTGTCACCCATTAGGTTCATCCATTCATTGGATGTGGGCTCACAACTCATTGTGATATTTTGAATATTGAAATATTAACATTAGTTTAAACTCCTTTAAATAGTAACTCTTTCAATTAATCTCAATTAATCGAAGAGTATCTAATTTCCATAGTCGATGTCTAGCAACAAGCCTATGGAGCTTAACTAATTGGATAAATGAATATGTCTTGATGAGCCATTTTAGTTCTTCAATTACTATGCAAATACTGTCTTTTCATTTTTTATTTCTCGAAAGAGGCCTAAGGCATGATATTTGTTAGTTCCTCGATAGCCTCAATAACTATACTTCTATATTCCAATATTTGATTCTCCTTTATGACCTCATCTTTGGAAAACTCCTTTTCCAAATGTCAAATTACCTTGCACAAGGGTTCTTGGAATCGATTATTATAGAATGCATAGTAGATGCATTCATCTTTTACAACAATGAGAAGATGGCTCCCAACTTGGATTTCACAAACTTTCATGCTTAAGTAGCTCATACCTAATCTCAACCCTAGAAGACCTATTATGTGGTTGGAGAAGAGTCAAAGCATGAGGACCTAAATAAAGATTACTATGGATCCCCATGTCAAAGGAATAATTATATGCATTAGCGTAAGTTATAGAACTTGGCACTAGTGATTTGCCACTCCAGCTATCTATCAGATTCTTTAGGTGGCTCTTTAGTGAAATTATTCTCTAAAAAGCACCCAGTAACATGCATCAAAGGAGTAACATAGATTTCTCATGAAATGGAGCAATATCCAACTCTTTGGATTTACGCATCGACATTAGTGCAAGTTTATCCAAATCTTAGATTCCTTATCTTTAAGATTCTATGACTTGAAATATTTAAAATCACGATCATAAAGGCTTATTTCATGATCACCAGCAGTGTGTGATCAAGTCCCGTAGTTTTGTGCAATTTAGTGGCTTCAACCAAATTCTATGAAGTATAATAAACATATGAAGATGTCTATTTAATAAGAATATCATTCAATTAAAATTGTATCACAATTGATATAAATTTTACATACCAATCTAATTGGCTATAGGGCACTATTCCAATAGCAAGGATGCTATAATCCTTAGATATTTGATAGATACATGCTAAAAATAGTTAACCTTATTGTGGTCAAATGAACTCTAGATGGTTGCAATGCAACTATATATATACGAATCACTAAGAGGTCAAAAATAATATGTTGTTGATTAATTTTGACCTCTAAATGGTTGTTTTCAAAATTACAGAACATATTGCTTTTTTAACGACTAGTAGTGAGGTTGGGGAAGAACCTTTTACATTGATTTACTATTTTAGGTGATATTTAACATTGGGGATGATCTATTTTAACTTAAGCTAATAAAGGATATGTCGGTACTATGGTGAAAACTCGATTAGATAGGTAAAGTGATGAGCTCATACGTAAAACCTCGTAAGATTAATGGCATTTAAAGGTCTATCTAACTAGACCTCATCCATTTTTGTGAGTCAATAGGCATTGTTCTTGGTGACCTTTATGGCATGGTATGCTCTTCCCAATTGGGGTTGAGTTCACTAATGTGTTTGGAAACTTCGATCTTTTTGAAGAGTAGATCTTCAAGATGAAAGCTCCTTGGTAAAACGTTTTTGTTTCATGACTGAGCCATTGTTGCTTTGTAGTTTTACATCTTGACATAAGATTACTATATTTTTTCTTCAAGGAGGTTAAGGTTGAATGCTTTTGGCTCTGTGTCATAATCTAGGTCATACTTCAAAACCATGGTTATCAGCTTGATGAGCTCGATTAGGATTATGACATCCAAATCATAAACTAAACAATTAGGGATTTCCCATGTTGTTGTCCTCAGAGTTGTTTGGTATGCTTAAGGTACACTCGGGAGGTTTTTCGTTCATTTTCCTTGAGAACTTTTGGAGTAAGTCTTGATGTGCCTAATAATGGTCCTGTTTGTCACCTTTACCTATCTGTTACTCTGGAGATTTCCACTAATAGTAAAATGCTGATGAATTTTGAGCTCATGACACCACTTTATGATGTTGTTGCTCTAAAACTGGGTGTTTTCAGAAATAATCAACTTTGGTAGTCCAAACTTACAGATCTTCCATAGGAAGTTTCAAACTACTACTTTCATAATTTTCATGATTACTTTAGCCTTGATCTATTTAGTGAAGTATTCCATGTCCATGATGAGAAACTTGAGCTACCATATGCTATAGAAAATATACCAATGATATGAATGCTTGATTGGTCAAAAGGGTAAGTGATGTTGACTCTATTCATTGACAATGTTGGTTAATATGGGGGTGTTGGAATAGAGTTGATATTTGAGGCCAAAGTTTTTAGTATCTTTGATGAGATTAGGCCAAAAGTAAGTCAAAGCATATTATGGGCAAGAGCTCCATCTCCTAAATGGTTCTTGCGAACTCTAACAAGAATCTCTTTGAGCACGATTTGTGCTTACATCAAGTCAAACATTGAACAGGTGGGCCTAAGAAAGGTTTCTTAAATAATTGCCCCTCTTTATTAAGTGAATACGTTTTTGCTCAGAAACGAATGTGCTAAGCTATTTTTTCTTCCATCATCTTGTTATCTTTAAGGTACATAATAACATCATCTTGCCAACTTAATTATTGCTCGTCAATGAGAGAACCATAGAACTATCAGGTTGACTCCTTTCCTATATCGCTTGATTGGTGGTTACTAAAATGTTTCTAATCTGTGTCTTGTCTCCTTAGTCGAATTGGCGAATTTTGATAGAGGGTTAATTTTTCCTTTCTTTGCTCAAGGGACCTAGCAAAGAGAGAAAATCTTAAAATAACCTTGCAAGTTTTGAATGGTTGCTAGTTACTTTACCATAGATGCCTATTTGGCTCCACTAATGCCATTGAACTATTCAGCTACTAGATAAGTGTTATAGCTACTAGATGATCAATTCCTTGTTGTAGGGTCATCATTATACTCAAAATCAGTACCTCATACTCATCTTTGTTGTTTATCACTTGAAAAAAATTCAAGTGTATGGAAAATTCAACTTTCATCCCATTGGGAGAGTGAAGTGAGACCCTAAGCCTACCTTCCAACATTGTAGAATAGCTATCTACATGCAACGTTCAAGGAGAAGTTGGTTTCTCAATTGTTTTAGGAAACTCGACCTACTTAGCCAAAAAGTTAGCTAAAACTAGGGCTTTGATTACTATTCAAAGCTAATAGCAGATGTTAATTCCTATAGTTGATTTCCTACTTAGTGAGTTAACTAGAGAAGTCAGGCTCAGTGAGCAATTACTTTGGCAGTTGGTTGGTTAAAACCGTAATGGTATGAGACTAGAAATAAGGCATTAACCATTAAGCTATTGTTATTAAGCCAAGGTCAAGCTTCTCAATCTTCAAACAGTTCATTTGTGGTCCTTGTAAAAATATTTACTTTAAATAGTATAGTGGTTGTAAAAAAAAAAATCAATTGATGCCAGTACTGAACTCATAGCCTCGGGAGAGATGACCAAGTAAAGATATAATATTTCTCCCAGAGTCAGCTTTGCTAATAAAGATAAGTTCGTCAGATAGTATTTGAGATCAGTGAGAGACTTATCACATTCATCCATCCACTAAAAATGTTTGCCACTGTGCAATATCTTAAATAAAGGCAAACTTTTATCAGGATCTTAGCTATAAATCTGTTGAGTGCCATAATTCAACCCATCAATCATTGAACTCTTTCACCAATATGGGTGTACTCATGTCTTGGATAGCCTAGATTTTCTACGGGTTGGCCTCAAAATCCCTTTTACTAACCATATAACTGAGAAATTTACCTCTTTAAACATTGAATGTACATTTAGATAGATTAAGTTTTATGTATATCTTTTCAAGATCAAAAAAGTGTGGTTGAGATTTTTCAAATGATCATTTTCTTTGACACTTTTAACAATCATGTCACTGATGTAAACTTCTATCGACCTTTTGATCTCATTGTTGAGCTTGTCGTCTACCAATATCTAGTAAGTTGGTTCAATATTTTTTAGTTTGATTGGCATTACAATTTTTCTTTAAGACAACAAATACGATTTTATCCCGATCTTTGAGTGCCATAAAAGTTTGGTACTACCTTTGGAAAGCATCCATCATGTTAACTAAAGTGCACTTTGTTGCCTAGTCTATATGCAGGTTGATATGAGGTAAGGGTAAGGGTCCTTAGGTCAAGCTTTATTAAAGTTAGTAAAATCATTACTCATCTTCCACTTGCCCTAATTTTTGGGCCCTAGGACTAAATTATAAGGTCATTTAGGGAATTGAATCTCAATAATGTATATTACCCTAAAAGGTTTTTGACCTCTTCTCCAAAAGTGCAAGTCTTCCGCTTCATGAGCTTGTTAGAGGGGTCAACATTCAACTGATAAATGATCACATCATGATAGATGCCTTGCATATTGGTGGTTGACCAAGCAAAAACATTTCTATTTTTGCAGAGGAAGTTGATGATCATGAACTCAATGTTTAGTTCGAGTTGGCTTTTGATTTTGGTAGAATTTCCTACTCGAGCTTAATGACCTTGTACTCTTCTGTGGTTTCTACTTTGTGTCTTCCAACTTGTGCCTTTTAGAGCCAATCTTTTTTCCTATGTCAAGGATGGAAAATTTGATCTTTGTTTAAGCTTTGAAGGTATGGTTTTGATGGTTTTGGTTTCTATAGAAATGCTATAGCACTACCAGACCTCATTCGTATTGCATAGAACTCCCCCTATTCCCCTTGAGGTAGGGAACATTGGCTTGAGGTGGTACATTAACATTATAGCCCTAAAATTATTTAGTGCGAGCCTCCCTAAAATGGCATTGTAAGTGAAATAAGCATTAACCACAAAGTATGTGATCGTCATGTTGTGCTTCATTGGACCCACACCGAGTGAGGTCACCAACTTGATTGATCCCAAAGTCACGATCTTAGAGCCATTTAATTCAATCAGCATTGTTCTTCTCAAGGCAAAGACTAACTTCCTCTGATCCATCTTCTATAATGTCGATAAAATATCACATTTGTTTAGCAACCATTATTGATAAAAATCTTTCGAACAACATAGTTAGTTATCTTGATAATGACCACAAAGGGGTAATCTAGCTTGTTTTCAATATATGGCTTTAAAATGTGGTTTTGGTCCTTATCTCTAGATGTGATTATGTTGACATTAGTTAAAATGTGGAAAACTATTCCAATCTGCTAAAAATCTTGTAAGGTTTACTCAAACGTTTTTTGGAGGACTTTAAGCTCCCTTAATATCAATCCTTCAGTAATTGAATCAATGATCCCTCTCATGAGTTGAGTCTCTTCTTTAATACAAGGTCGAGTATTGACCTACCTTAGTAGTGATCTTGACCTATTCCTCATTTGGGGTCGATCCTTTATCTCAACAATCTTTATTTTACTAATGTATTTCTACAGATAACCTTGTTGAATTGGTCACTCTATCTTTTTGTGTAGATGGAAGCAATCTTCTATTTTATGGCTTTTTCTGCTGGTGGAACATGTAGTGTCTCTTCAAAATTTTCATTTTAGGCCTCTCCAGTAGCTTTCTTAATTTCTTCAAAAGCTTATCGTATTAGATAATCAACACAATTTCCTTTCGCTATGTGTTCAATGGCATATAATAAAACATATGCCTAATCAAAAATTGGTGGCCATCCTAGTTTGACTTGTTTTTGTTGGCCTCTTTTTTCTTATTCTTATTCTTCTTCTCCTAGTTTAGCTACCTATATATCAATGGGTTCATGTCCTCCTATACCATGTACTGATCTACGAGGTCGAGCAAAGCTTTTATAGTTCCCAGTCGTTAATGAGCTAGTACATGAGCATATTTCTTTTTTGTACAATTTGAGAAAGAGACATTGATGTGGAAATTAATTCTAGTATTGTCAATCTTAAGACATCACTGTTGAATCTTGTGAAGAAGTCCCTCAATAATTTACCTTCTTTCTATTTTACTTAGTGCAGATGCATGTATGGGAGTTTACTTTTCCTTTTGCTAGCAAAATGATGTAGAACATTGCCATATAAGTCTTTGTAAGATTCGATGAAGTAGGGCTCAAGCTAACACACCAATCTAAAGCAGCTTCTTGGAATGTTATAATGAGCATGTTGGCATGAATGCTATTGTTATGGTTGTGGGGTTGTATGATGTGCTTGAAATAGAGCATGTGCTCGTTAGAGTTAGTGGATCCATCGTATCCAGGAAGCTAGTGGGGACTTTGGCATTGATAACAACCCTTTTGTTGAGGATCTTATAAGTGAAAAGAGATTTTCTCTTGCAGTATCAGTAATCAGTAGGTCATTATTGTGAGAACTGATTGGCATAGGATAGGTACTCTATCATGCTATTGAGTTGTTTTACTTGTTAGGAAACTTCTTTCTGTTCATTACACTTAGGTTGAATGGGATGGGGAGCATTCATCCTCGTGCAACGGTGCTTGGTAAGGAAGGAGATTTTCTTCAATTGAATCAACAAGCTCTTTTTCTACTTGAAAATTCATGTCATATTGCTTGATGTGGTGAATGGGATGTTTCTAGGTGATATGGTCATGGTGGTCCATGTTCTGACGTGGCAACCTCTCTAGAAAAGGGTTCGGCCCATTTGGTGGCAATCATCGCCACTGCCAGCTGTAGGACCCTTTGCACGATCTATCGATTGATGATCTATTTAAGCTACTCTAGAGAGATTGTGACAACTTCTTGGGGTTGAGTTCTCAATCTTGGAGGATCTTAAGGTTAAGGTGGTGATGGGTTGGAGGTGAAATTTGTTCCAAGTTAGGTATTTCTTTCTCTACTTACTCTTAGATTAAATGTGTCTAGTGTGAACTATTTTCATATAAGGCTCTTAGTTTCCCACAAACGACATCAAATAATGTATAATTTTAAAGTTCAGATGCCTTGGCACCTAGTAGCCTTACACCTAACAGATGCTTAGACACCCACCCCACATTGACAACCACTATAAGAAAAGTACAAGGGCAGAACAACATTGTCTATTTCAAAATAGGAAAACATCACAAAAGAAGAGTTTTTCAAGTGACCTAGTACGAAAAAGAGTATGAAAATACTCAAACCCTATAACAAAGACATTTATATCTAACTAATACTTAGCCATTTGAGAAAAAGCAAAAGAGGCTCACTAAAACCACAATTATTGTAAAACCCCTTAAATAGTCTCGTCGAAGGACATTACAGGCCATGAAATCATAAGCATGCCTAGCAAAAATGTTTTGGTGTGCAAATTGACATCTTTACAATAAAGCCTCCAAAGGTTGTGCAAAATGGTGTGATATATAATATATCCTAAGGAGTTCCTAAAGAAATGCATCCATAGGAACCCCAAAAGTGTTTCTAGAATAACTTAGCTTTGAAAAAGCTCATAAACAATCCTTATATTATAAATATCTATGAAAATTGCTAAGTAATTTGTTAAAGCAGGGCGCTATAATAGAAGCTACTGAGTCCCAGCACATCTTGAAAATTCTAACCTACTAAAGGAAATGACGTGGCACCTCTCAAAATCTAACTCCTCTGGAGTTAAAGCACAAGACAAAAATGCCAATACTAAATAAGTGATCATGAACTCAAAAAATGCCTATGCACTTTGGAGAACACAAAACTAAGCTAGTGATCCTAAAGAATTGTTGAGATAAAAAGTTCCACAAAGAAAATCTAAGCCTTATATGGAACACAAAGCGAGATATACTTCAACCTCATTGTGACACATAAGCCTACACACTTATATTTGACTTACTCTTAGTCACTTTGAGATCTTAAAATTGCTTTTTACATGAAGAAAATTGAACAAAACTCTGAGTCGCTAAGAGAAAACTTACCCCTTTAAGATGTCAAAAAGTACTTTTTGAAACTGAGCTCGATAGAGTCCTTCTAAATGATTATTGAATGAAGTACTCTTTAAAGAAAAGTGAGAGTGATTTATAAGATCATGGTCTTTGTTAATGATTTGAAATAATTTTCCTAGCATGAAACACCTAAATGAACTTCTCCAAGTTGTGTATGAAGTGCAAACTCTTGATAAACGTCCTTAATGTGAAACTTAACCCTAGAAATTTCTCTAAGTCCCCTACAAAGTTATGCTATTTTTGCCATTTTCCAGTATTCATTTAACCCTTTCATAGTGCAAACAAAGGGCAGATTTGCCAAATAAATAAGCGCCTAAAAACATATGACAAAACCTTAAAACTTCAAAAAAGGTCTGACCATCTTACACTAGAGTAGGCATCAACTTCACAACTCGAACATCAAAGAAGAAGCCAGGCACCCAATAGTTGCCAACGGGCGCTTGGTGTGAGTGTCGAGTGTAGGGATCTGGTGCAAGTGTCTAATATGGAAAAGTTAAATTAGATCAAACTTGGTACGTATAGTTAGCAAAACACGCCAACATGTGATAAAATCACATGATTAAAAGTTGACTTTTAGCATACATAGATAAATCATGGGGCCTCTTGTGAGCACATGATACTATTAATAGTTTTAGATTGTAATGTATGGATTTTGCATTTGAGCTTTCATGTCGATAGCCTGGGCAATTGACAATGCCTTGACAACAACATTATTATTGCTACTCTCTGGCTTTCTTTTCCATAATTTGAATCAACTTGAATCTTGATTCGAATTGGGTCCCACCTTTTCCCATACTTACACGATTAACAAAAATTAATTAATTAATTAATAACATTATTTTAATACATTAATGTAAGTTAAAAATTATAATTTGATTTTACATTATTTTCAACATAAAATTGACTTTTCGAATTGAAAATAGTGGGGTTTGATAATATGATAAATCTACAAGGATAAACTAGTAAAAATGACAATAAAAGCCCAATAGATCAAATAAATAAAATGAATTAAAGAAGGCCAGCAAGCCCAGTTGACTAATCTCACTAAGAAGGACATTAAAATCTTAATAGGTCAATGCCCATCAAGAAAAAAGGCTATAAGTACTAAGTCTTAATTGGAAATTGGGCACAAGGAATCATTCACAAGAATTGGCAATATATTGAGAATCTTCAAGAGATGAGAACGCTCTGCTACTATTTTAGAGAAAATAAAAAACCTTGAACATTGTTGACTGCCGAAGATTTTTGTGCAGATTAGAATTAAAATAATAATATTAAATAAGAATTTCATAAAGGAAAAGAGCCTTGAACTTTGTTGACTACCAAAAATATTTCTGGCTCTATTTCTATGCAGCATAAGAATTAAAATAACTATATTCAATAAGAATTTCATAAAGGTAATTATAATTAGTTTAGAAGTTAATAATAAGCAATGTATTATAGTAATTTTGCATTGTAATTTTGTTGAATCATATATTTTAAATTATATAATAATACATAGGTGCATGCTAATTCCACCATTTCACACTCCATTTCTAAGCATGTACAGTAATCATATTTCATACTTATTGGCAAAATATAATAAAAAAGTTATGACCTAACAACCACTAGCCTAAGGACCATAGACAAATCTTGCCATTCCCCATTCCATTGCCCCTTAACTTACTCGACCTTCCCAATTAGCATGTTAGTTCCATTCTTGGACTTAGCTCTAGTGCTCTTGGAAGTCCATTTTGCTATACAGTACATTACTCCTACTCAATGATTCTTGTACTCTATTGTAGAGGTTTATTTATTTATTTATTTTATGTTAATTTTGTTTTAATTCCACTTAACCATTATCACAATTATTTATATCTACATTCAGTTGAAAAATATTTTAGTCATTTTACATACTTTTAAGCACCTACGAAAGATTGAGAAGACATTAAAGTTTTCAATAATAGAAGAAAGTAATAAAATTAATTATTTTGAGTTCATTTAATTTATTATTGGATAGAAATCAAATTGTACTTGTGATTATAATGTGAATAATCATCTCAATTTTACTCATTGGAATCAATGCAGGGTTAGATTAAATCATAGCTTTAAAGCCTTTTGATACACTTACTTGAAACATATATTGGAAGCACCTATACCTTGATTTTCATAGGTCTATTTTCTAAAGAAAAATATACAAACAACTCATAATTGCATAAGATGATATGCTTAATTGAATTTAATGTTGGAGATTGGATTATTGGGTATCTAAAGATGCATCATTTTAAGCAAACTCTTATAAAAGTGATTGTGTTAGGGATTCCATTAGCCATAACAAAAGTTCACATAATTCCATTTGCTACTTCATTTATTCCATAATAGATTGTGCATAGTTATGTCTAAATAGTGTCTCAATGAAAATCTAGAAGTGCAAAAACTAGTGTGTTAATATCCGCATGGCAAGCAAATATGATTTGTAGATAAAGCTTGTCCATAACTCCAAAAATTGTAGAGCTTCTTCATTAGATGTGTAGACTCAAACATCGAGAGAGAAAATCCTGCACAAAAGCATCCAAGATTAGACACAAATTATAGTAGGGAACAAGCAATTTTTGATGGATACTGAAAGAAAGAATAGGATTGGGATCCAAATATAAAACCAAAAATAGGCAAAATATAACCAAAATACTCTATCCCAAGGATCATAATCATGCTCTCAACAAGGATTTGAATATAGAACAAATACCATTGCAGATCAAAACAGAGGAAATGAGAAGATCGCACTAATGAATGCTTTAAAGGATGATCTACGTGCAGTAGTTGATACTAATGGTTGGTCCCTTTCCTAAGATTCAAATATCACCAAATTTGGTAGGCTTCTACATCACAAACACAGTGATTTCTAGCCAAATTTAGTAGGAATTAGAAACTGTTTGGTCACCCAAATGTGCTCCCAAAAATTGGTGCAAATAATGATCCACTAAGGAATTCTAGGTCCTCCAAGTGTAGAACCTCTAATGACAAAATCCACACACCTTAGGCATGCTCTAGTTCAACCTTACTTGTGCTAGAACAAGAGAGGAAGAAGGTGAAAGGAGGCATCTACGGAGGAAAGAGGAAGAGGAGAGAATTTGTGTGATTATTCAACACATGAATTATATTAGGGAAAATGGGAATATGCAACAATCCCATGAGGTGGCCATCCAAGTGGCCTATTTATAGAAGTGAGAGGATGTTATTTTGCATCACACCTCCCATGCTAGTTGGCCAACTTGCCAACTTGCATGTGCATTTGCATTTGCATTTGCATTTCACATGCATTTGCTTTTAATTAACATTTGCATTTCATCTAATGAAATGAAATGCTAATTAACTCAAATTCAAATTCAAATGGAATCTTCTATTTGATTTTCCTTCAAAATTCAAATTCTCATTTTAATTAAATTAACTTATTAATTTAATTAATTTCACTTAACTTCTCAAATCAATTAATTTAACTTTTTAAGTCAATTAGTGTTAACTCTTTAAGTTAACTTGACTAATTAATTGTCATGTGTCATCAATTAAATTAACTCCTTAATTCAATTGGCCTAATTTAACTCCTTAAATTATTTTGGTTAATTGAACAATTAAATTAATCAAGCCAAAATGACAAATTAAACTAGTTAAATGTCTTTTTCTCAAAACTCTTGGGCCTAAATTTTCTAACTCCTTAGAAAATTTCTCCTATCATACAAGAGCTTCCTGTAGGCTTTTGTGTGTGATCCATTAGGTTTATGCATTCATTGGATATGGGCTCACAACTCATTGTGATATTTTGGATATTGAAATATTCACATTAATTTAAACTCCTTTAAAATAGTAACTATTTCAATTAATCTGCATTAATTGAATAGTACCAAATCTCCATGGTCAATGTCTAGTAACAAGCCCATGGAGCACAACTAATTGGATGAATGAATTATGTCCTGATGAATTATTATAGCTTACGCTTACCATGAAAATATGGTCCTTTCGTCTCCTATCTCCATAAAAGAAACCTAGGATAAGATATTTGTAAACTTCCTAATAGCTTTGATAACTATGTCTCTACATTCAATGTTTGATTCTCCTTTATGACCTCAACTTTGGAAAACTCTTTTTTCAAATAGTCATACTATATTGCACAAGAATTTCTTAGAATCGATCATTATAAAATACATAGGAGATGCACTCATCCTTTACAAGAACGAGGAGATAGATCCCATCTTGGATCTTAGAAACCTCCATACTTTAGTAACTCATGCCCAATCTCAACCCCATACGACTTGCTATGTGGTCAGAAAAGATTCAAAGTATAAGGACCTAAACACAAGATTACCCTAGATCCTTAGATCCAAGGACTAATTATATGCACTATTATATGCTGGAGAACTTGCCATTATAGAATTGCCACTATGGCTATCTAGTAGATTCTCTGAACAGGTCTTTATTGAACTTGTTCTCAAATACACACCCACTAACATGCATTCATATCTCATATAATTGTTCATGAAATGGAGCAATATCCAACCCCTTGAAATATTATCGTTAGTGCAAGTCTATCCAAATCTTAGATGCCCAATCTCTTAAAATTCTATCATTGAAAAGTGCCTCGCAGCCAATTAGATTGGCATGTAAACTATTTCACTTTTGATACAATTTTGATTGAATGATATTCAAATAAAATTTCCATCTTTATTTTATACTTATTTCACTTCACTATCATTTTGTTAAAGCCCTATTTCACACAAAACTATGGGACTTGGTCATGCCCTGGGTAGTGATCATGAAATAAGTCTTACACGGTTGTGATCTTAAAACCTTCCAAGTCATAAAATCTTAAGAGATTGAGCATCTAAGATTTAGATAGACTTGCACTATTGATGCATAAATCTAAGGAGTTGGATATTGCTTTATTTCATGAGCAATCTATGTTAGATATGAGTACATGTTAGTGGGTGCTTGTTAAAGAACAAGTTCACTGAAGACCTGCTGAAAGAATCCACTAAATAGCCATAGTGGCAAGTTTTTCTGCTTACACTAGTGTATATAATTAGTTCTTGAACTTGAGGATCCATAGTAACCTTGTGTTTAGGTCCTCAAGCCTTAACTCTTCCTTGACCACTTAGTAGGTCATTTGGTTTGAGGTTGGGTATAAGCTACTTAGACATGGAGTTTTGTGAGATTCCAGATGGGATTTGTCTCCTCATCATTGTTAAAGGCAAGTACATCTCCTATGTATTATATGATGATCAATTCCAAGAAATCCTTATGCAAAGTAGTATGCCAATTTGGAAGAGAAGTTTTTCAAAGATGAGGTCATTGAGAGGAATCAAACATTAAGATTATAAACATAGTTATCAAGGCTATTGAGGAGTCAAAAAATATCTTATCATAGGCCTTTTTTGGGAGATAGAACGCAGAAGGGCCATATTTGCATGGCAAGCGTAAAACTGGAATGGTTCACCAAGAGCATATTTATTTGACCAATTAATTGGACTCCATGGGCTTTTTGTTATACATCAACTATGAAAATTGAGTACTTTTCAATTAATAGAGATTAATTGAGAGAGTTATTAGTTCAAAGAAGTTTAAACCAATACGAATATTTAATATTCAAAATATCATAATGAGTTGTGAGCTATGTCCAATGAATGGGAGAATCTAATGGATCACATACCAAAGCTTAAAGGAAGTCCTAGTTGTTTGGAGGAATTCTTTAAAGAGTTAGAAAACACACCTAGGAGATTTTTTTATGGAGAAATCGGTTGACTAGTTTTTGGTCATTTTGGCCATTTTGGTTTCGTTAATTTAATTGTTAAATTAATCAAAATAATTTTAGGAGTTAAATTAGGTCAATTAAGTTAGGGAGTTAATTTAATTGATGCTATATGATATTTAATTAGTCAACTTAAGAAGTCAAGTTGACATCATTAACTTAAAGAGTTAAGTTAATTGACTTAAGGTGTTAATTTAAGTTGATTATTTAAATTAAAGAATTAATTTAATTAAATTGAGGAATTAGTTTTGGAAGAAAGGAGTTCATTTGAAGATTCATTTAGAGTTAATTTGCACTACATTTCATGAGATGAAAATGTAGATATAAATTAAATTCAAATGAAAGTGAAATGCAAATTCACTTTTGGTTGCCAAGTTGGCAACTACCTCATAAAGGGTGTGATTCCAACTAGTATTAGACCTTCCTCTCTATATATAGAAAGGTGGCTAGCCATGAGGAGACTACTAATGCTAGATTCCCTTTTTCCCTCCAAAAGGTGTGATTCACTCATGTATTGAAGTTTCATACTCTCCACACATATTCCTCTCCCTTTTTCCTAAAATTTACCCCTCCTTCTTTCTCCTCTTATTCTAATGGATTTGAGGCAGATTGGAGCTCTCCTTGGGTGTGCAGATTATAACATTAGAGGCTCAACATGTGGAGGGCTATATGCTTTTGAAGATCCATTGTTGTCTAGAAGTTTGGAGACAGATTTGGAGGCTGAAATTTTCACAGTAGCTTCTCAAGTGTGATGAGGTGTTCTCTGCAAATATTTAGCCAATTTGGAGTTAATTAAGGTGGTCCAGTATTGGTGTGACTTTGCTATGCATGGATTAGACCAGTGAAGAGTTCATTGGTGTGATCTACTTTTGACCTTGGAATTTTTCCAAATATAAATCCTCATTTTAGCATGCTTAGATCCTTAGATGAGGAGTAGACAAGTTTATTTAGCATTTTTTTTTATAATTGGATTCTTGGCCTATTCCTACTTTCATCTATGACTTGGAACATTTGAAATCATGGCTGTGGAGACTTTTTCATGATCATTATCATATGCACGACCAAGTCTGATAAGTCTTGTATGATTTAGGGGCTTCAACCAAATGAACATGAAGTATAAAAAGCATAAGATGATGGCGGCCATTTAATAAGAATATCATTCAATTAAGATTGTATCACAAGTGAAATAGGATTACATGCTAATCTAATTGGCTGCGTGGCACTATTCTAAGAGATACATGCAAATGGAAATGTGGTGTGTGTGCATGTGCATATGTGTGTGTGAGCAGGGGGCATAACTTGCCAAATTTACATGCTACTACGGACGTTGAAACAATAAAGAGAGATTAGTGAAAGTTTAATTGAACAAAGATGGAAAAATGTCGGTGTAACAATCATGGTAATGTGTTACTAGCTCCTCCCAATCAAGAAAAGGGGGAAAAAGTGACAAACTTATGTCCAACTAATGAAAAGTTCTCTTGTAAGAACGTGATTTTCTATTATGGCCCTAGTAGAAAGTATTATTATGAATAGTGCTAATGCTCAAACTTTGAATAGTGCAATGTTATATTTGTAAGCACTGATCTAACATCCTAACTCTGCACATTATAAGCTAATACATACATTGTGCTAGTACACAATAATGTTATTCACTCAAATTATTGAAAATATGGCTTATTGATCCATTCTACTGATAACAAGTTTCCAAAACATTACTAGCTAGAAACAAGTAAAACCCACCACTATGGTATGCAACTAAGCACCTTAAACCCTCCATACTAAAGGTAGGATGTGAGGGGTATTAGCATGTGCTAAATTATTGGATGGCATGATCCATATCAAAGTAAGAAGCATTAGTCATTTAAAAACAAAATATCATCAAATCCTAATGATCATTACCAAACTAGGTGAAAATAATTGAAAGTTCCTAGTTATTATGTATGTTTTGTGGGGTTTTAATTAGTAGAAGTGGTTAAAAACTAATATTAATCAAGATTTTAATTTAATTGCTCACTGGTTCCAAGATAGAATTAGAAGACTAACAAAGATCTTAACTAAATAGTTTTAGTAATCAAAGATTAATAAATTGCTGATAAATTACCAAGTGAAAAAGTAAAACCAAGAAAGCCCCTGATTAAAATAGCGCCCACAGTCCCATATTTCTTTAAACACTAAGGTCCATTATAATATTCAAATTTCCAAGCTTGCAACTAAGATCACACTAAACTATGTTACAACATGAATCAATATTTCCATTGACCAATCATTGGGCATTCACCCATATTAAATTAGTACTTAAATAGATGTAAGTGAACCATACCTAATCTTTATGTCCTCAGCTCTTTGCTTTTTTGTTAGCTTGTTAGCATATTGACCTATCATCTGAGAGCGAATGACCTGCCAGAAATGAGGTAGAGATGTAACTACAAAATTATCTAATGACATAACGAAAATTCATGACAAAACAGCCCAGAGAAACTTTCAAGAGCCAAAGAAAAATCATTCACTAATTGAAAATTCAAATAATGATGAAAAGTTCGTAAGAAAATATTCATGTAGTATATTTACACAGCTAGATGTGTAAGTACATGTTTGATATTTTACATGTCATTTAACTTAATGGTGTTACAAAGCAAAAAGCGATAACTTCAGGAACAAAGATAACAAATAACAAAGAAGCCTCAGTAAAATGGTTGAAGAAAACAAAAAAGGACATGTAAGCATAGACAAAAAGATTAGTCAAGAAGGTTAGAAGCAGAATAAGCAACAAACTCCTTTTGAAAAAAAAAAAAAACTTCTATGTGTAATTTTTAGGTTGCAATAGACTATGACTAGTACAACATACAATAATGTTCAAGCAAAATTCAATGCCAATTCCAAAATAGCAGTTTAGCACACAAATGTTACAATTTGAAGTAAAATTAATTCAGATATGCCCTAATGTTCTAATAAACTATAAAAATAACACTCACACAATGATTTCACACAAATGCATTATCAACTTTACATAAACCACTAGCATTGGCAACAAAAACAAAGTGGTAAACTTCGAGTTAATGTGCTCCAAATTCTCATACATGAAAATAAGATGAAATAATGATGAATAACATAGAGCAAAGAAAATAAAAATATTACTTGCATTAATTTCTCTATAGATGACTCATATAAGAACTGGCTAGCTCTTTCCTTCTCATCGATTAAGCACTGCTCAACTTAACACCGATTCCCAAAAAATGGATACTGAAACAAAGTCAATAAAAGGAATTATGACATAAGCATAGAGATAAATAGAAAAAATATTTTAAGAAATATATCGTGATATTTAATAAATGCTAAGGTTCTAAAGGTGAGAAAGAAAACAAAAAACCTTGTGCACATAATTAATCGATGAATGGCACAGGTACAATCGAGAGGCTACTTGAGAATAGTAGTTAGAAGCATGTGCAACTATTGTCACCTCAAACTTTTCATAATAAGGTGCCTTTCTCCATGCTCCAATCTCTAGATAAAAGGTGGAGATACCATGGAGCAACTTGTTATCAATAGGCACCTTATTGCGATTTTGAGTGATATGTGTAGGAGAAAAGCTAAATCAATGCCATAGTGGGGACAGAATGAACAATAAAGTATACATGCTTCCTCAGCATACGAGGAAGAGTGTAGCTTTTATTAGCCTTTTATGGAGAACTTTACACACCTAAATAATAGGATGAGATTAATTGTATATGAAGACAAATGTATCTTCGGAAGATACAAGTTTCCATCCTAGTATGAACCTTCTCTAGAAATAATATTACTATTTACTTACCAATTTACTAAAGATGTAGATTGACATATCAATAAGAGGAGTAGTTGTTTTGCTTATTGCAATTTGGCGATCAAAGTACATAAAGATTTTTAAGATAGTTTCCCATGACCTTCTAATTTCCCAAAAGTGTAGAAGCTCTATCAATGAGGTGTACCATTTTTATTCTTCAGAGGTGGCAAAACCTAGTAATAGCACAAAGTAAAACTTCACATGAAAATTAAGAACAGTAATGTAGAAGTCGAAGATACAACAAAATTAGTCAAATTTACAACTGTACAATGTAACGTACATAAAGATAAATCAAATCAGCTGATGAGGCCAAACTGGAACTCTAAAACACTATATGTCATTGTTTAGTTAGCCATGCATGAAAAACTTTAAATGACATGGTAAATGTGCTTGTAAAACAATTCCTTCTCGTAGGCTCATTATATTTAGAAAAGGTAAGTACTTGTATAGGTTCTTAAGTAATAGAGACTCAAATTGCTTATCCAAAGCTAGACCCTCAAGATTTGGAACTAATTTCTAACA
>JACGDI010005475.1:3469501-3539151 GCA_014898725.1 Jacaranda copaia | reverse complement strand
AAAAAAAAAAAAAACTCTAGAACTAGTTCAATTAGCATACTAGAATGTGATTTCATTTTTTTCGTTTTATTTCAGAAAAATTCTTTAAAACAATTAATGTGGTTATACTCTACTAACATTTAATACATTAAAAAATTGAACTAGTATCTTACAAACATGGCAAGAAAGTAATGTCAGCTCCACAAATCAGTGTAATTCTACCTTTGGTAAAGTACTTTCTTCCAAAGCTTTCTTAAATCTATCAAGATGTAGCTCGATCTAGCTACCTTAGGATTGACAGATCATGATATATTCACAGCTTTAAGAAGTTAAGGATCTGACTAAGTATAATATTTTATTTCGATAGGAAATCGAACAAAACATTTTATTGTGCTCCTACATTAAACAAACAATAGTATCTCTACTAGAATCAGGTTCGAGGGGAGACATCTAGAATACACAATTATACTATCTATGTTCCAATTAAATTGGAAATCATAATCTTCAAACCTTATGTCTATAAATTCACAAGCATATCAAAACATAATCTTAAACTAGTCATAATTTTAAACCCTAT
This sequence comes from Jacaranda copaia, assembly GCA_014898725.1. Taxonomy (NCBI): domain Eukaryota; kingdom Viridiplantae; phylum Streptophyta; class Magnoliopsida; order Lamiales; family Bignoniaceae; genus Jacaranda; species Jacaranda copaia. The sequence goes on along the minus strand of JACGDI010005475.1, from coordinate 3,538,595 downwards.
AACTACAATTTCATAATTTTAGTATGAAATTTTTAGAACATGAAAAGATAGTTGTCAATTTTTTAAAAGCTTAATTTAACCGACCGAAACTTGATCAATTGATGCATAATGTAAGCCAAACTAGGTCATGGAATTCAGATAACTGAATATGGAAAATGGATACTCATAATATTTCATGCATTCATCAATGTTACAAATTGCATTCACTAGATAACCATCCAAAATCACTTTTGCCTTTTCATTCCCCTTGTCCAAGATCTCAACTTTTCTCCTGCCATCATCATTTCCTTTTTTTTCTCAATCAACATCGCAAAAGAGAAATTATTCTCTTTCTCACTGAATTTTTGAAAAAAAGAAGAGAAATTACACACTTCTATCAACATATCTAAAAGAGATTTTACTCCCACTAAAACTAAAGAAAGTAAAATAATGTAAATATGTAAATCAACCCCCACTAAAGTTCAGTAACAGTAGAAAACAGGGTATTATACCATGCTTCAACAGAACCTTGTCCAGTATAAATCTTAACCTTCTTATTCAAGCTTTTTACAAACAACTCCAAAATAATTGCAGAGCTTTCTCATCCAATGTGTAAACTTGAACATCTTGAGACTAAACCCTATACAAAAGTATCCAAAGTTAGCCATAGATCCTAGTTGGAAACAAGCAATTCTTGATTGATACATGCCAATGAAAATCTACTGTGTGTTGGAGAGATTTGACAACCATACTAGTCAAAATTTACATGTTGTAATGGAAGTTGAGAAAAAGAATGAGTGGGCTGAGAAATCACTGGAAGTTTGAATGGAATAACAAACATGATAATGTGTTATCAACCAATGGTTATTAGAAGTATGATTATGTAAGCCTAGGAGTTCATGATTGTACATTTCTCCCAAGTAATTTGCATTCTTTGCAATGCAGTTGATTGCAAACCAGTGACTAAAATTTCCAATCATTATATAAATATATATATTGCTAAGGTTTTAGCAGGATGACTAGTCCAAAAGACTAAATCAACCAATCAAGGTTTCAATTAAGTTGCTCGTCGCTTGTGAACTAGAGTAGAAATAAAGATCTTTACTTGACATTTTAGTAGTCAAAGGTTAATTAATCAAAAAGAAAATCAAGAAAGATCATGGCTAAAATAGCTCTAATAGTCAAATATTTCTTAAAAAACTAAAATATTCAAATTCCCAAACAAGCAGCTGTGATTGTACTAAACTATATTACAACATGAATCCCAAACATTTTTATTGACCATGACTCACCATCTAACAAAGTTAATTAAATTCAATCATCAAAACTTAGTGGGAAGCCAACATATGAAAAGAAACACAACTCATTCATCAATGATTTAATTTTCTCAACCTTGCTCTTTTCAATTAGTTTGTCAGCATATTAACCTATCAAATGTAAGCGGACAACCTGTCATACATCAGGTAGAGTCTTTTTGCAAAGTTTTCTAATCACATAACAATGATGCATCAACAAAAAGCATAGGCAAACGTTTCCTCAGATGATGAGAAAGTTTCAATAATCATAAGTTGTTCATATGACAACATGTCTAAAGTATCACAAGTATGTCTGTTTGAATCTCCAATTTCATTTAACTTAATGGTATCACAAAGCAAAACTATATAGCTCAATGTGATCTGAATTCTCATACATGAAAATAAGAGGAAATAAAGATAAATGACTTAAGAACAAAGAAAATCAAAGTATTAGTTGTAGTGATCTCTGCATAGATAACTGATACAAGAACTGGCAAGCTTTTCCTTCCTCCTCAATTAAGCATTACTCAACCTAAAATGGACACATAAACAAAAAGAAAAGGAACTAGGACCTAAATATAAAGATACATGAAAAAATACTATAAAAAATATATCTTGACAATTAACAAATGCCAAAGTTCTGGAGGAGAAAAGAAAACAAAAAACCTTAATCATGTCTTTAGTAGATGAATAGCACATGTACTACTGTATGTCATCTAAAAGAATCTTTTGTGGTATTTTAACATCACCATATGCTTTTTTGTTGCATGTTAGTATGTCATTTAGAAGAATTATTGTGAGATTTTAACATGCTATTTATTATATTTTTTTTGTGGTGTGTCACTTTGTCATTTAAAGCAGCTTTTGTAACATTTTAACCTGCCACTAAAAGTAATTTTTTTGTAGCACATTGACATGTCATTTAAAACAATTTTTAAAGCTACTTTGACATGTTTTGAATACATTTTATCTAACATCTTATTGTGTCATTTGATGCAATTTTTATTGTATTTTATTAACATCAAAATAAAGGTAACCTAATGATATTTATACTTTTAGCTACACTGTTATAAGTGGCACTTTTAAAAAATGTCATTAAATATAAAGCTTTCACTATAATATTATTCGAGTGGCATTTTTTAGTGTCTTGAATACTTAATTTTGTTGTAGGGTTTGTGCCTTTCATTGTCTTCTAAGGAGGATACATGATGAGGCTACATTGTAGAGCTTTGCTTAGAATCTCTTTTCGTGAAATGATGAGCAGGTTATAAGTGGTGGACATTCGAGTCTGGTTATATCCATGCGCCTTGGGCATCTTATCATGGTTAACCTTTTATTATGCAATTTGTGCTAACCAACTTTTGTTGTTGCCATAGGTGACATGAAGGTCTTACCCTCACCCGTGGGTTGCAGTGTCAATGCATGAGCTTACACTTTGATTGTGGTGGGAATCAATAAAAAGAATATTCTTGGGTGGAGAATTGAAGATCCACTTGCAAAGATGGAAAAGGGGGAGTAGTGCCTTGTTCAGGATAAGCTCTTTAGGTGGTTGCCTCAAAGAGGAAGGAGCCTTTTGATCCTAGTGGTAGGGCTGCAGTAGCTACTCCTCATGTTGAGCGAGTGATTGAATTGGCTAGGACTTGAGTGGTAAAGCTTTCTACTAAAGTGATCATCAGTTTTTTCGGAATTAACAGTGGCACAAGGTCTCTCAAAGGTAGTGTGTCTAGTTCGCTAACATCTCTTTTGGGGAAATGTGCATGTTGTGAGATGGCTTTGGTATTGGTTGTGATGGTACCTCAAATTGGTGGCTTTCTACATCCTCAATTGTTGGTGCTACCTGGGTGTTAAAGTATTGAGCTTTGATCTTGTCTACATTACCAACATTCCTATTTCCTTCTTCAATTCCCACAAACAATGCTAAAATGATGCTATACGAAAATGGAGTATGGTACTTGTTGATAAATAGCAATATGTCAATTCGTTTTCTTTGGAACATGTGCAGAGAATTTTTTTTTTTTCCAACATTCTCTGAGTTTGTAGCTTTTTGTATATGATTTCTCCTCCCATTTCTTTTTCAAACTTAATATTTATAAATTTTAGTTTTGATGGACTTAGGCCCATTAAAAGTTTTTTGGCCCTCTTTATGGGTTTAACTTGTATTTTGACCTTCCCAATTCTTTTACCTAGTTAACTAATTTTAAGTTATTAAATCATCTTTAATTAATTTACTAAATCTTTTTGTGATCTTCAATATATCTCACTTGTATTAGCTTTAATTAATTTACTAAATTATCTTTATAATCAATTGTAGTAGTATCAAGAATAATATAAAAGTTGGTGTGACATTAATCAAACAACACTAACATAAAAAATTTAAGTAAAAATTATCTTTCCCAAAACTAAGCATGGCCGTTCATATTTTCCTACCTTAATTATCAAAAATTATTATCTAAAAATTAATTTTCCGACTAAGGGTGTAAATGAGTCGAACCGAGTTTAGATATAACAAGTTTAAGCTTGGCTCATTGAATAAACGAAGACTCAAGTGGGCCAAATTGGGCCTTATCGAGTTTAACTCGATAAAACTTGTTACAAGTTAGTGAAAAAACTCAATTCATATAAATTCGAATGAATTTGAGCTCATATAAATTTGGATTAGTTTGAGTTCATTTAGGCTCAAAATAAAATTTATAATTATAAACTTTTTAAAAGCTTGGTTATTTTCTTAAAAATAATAAATAAAATATTATTATTATCATTATTATTATTATTTACTTGTTTCTATGGACTTTATTATATATAACTATGCATACAAAATACAAAAACGTTTGTTTAGGTTTGCCAGCTTTTCGATCTGAATATTATTGAACTAGACTCGACTTGTTTAATTGATAAGTATTATTATTATTATTATTATTATTATTATTATTATTATTTACTTGTCTTTATGGACTTTATTATATATAACTATATATATAAAATATAAAAAAGTTTATTTAGGTTCGCAAGCCTTTTGAATCGAATATTATTAAGTTCAACTCGACTTATTTAATTGATGAATTTAAACTATTCGCAAATTATCTTATCTCATTTATACTCCCCTATTTCAAATGCCCCAAAAATAAAATCAACAATTGCCAAACTATTTTGGTTCACTCTTTCTCCAAATAGTTATTAATTAATATGATATTAGCATTAGGGAGCGAATTAATTCGCACTCTGTTCTTGTTTTCCACAGGAGCAGCAAAAGTGGTTTCATCACTCTGCAGTCTCCACTTCCATGGCATCCTTGCTCGCCACTAGCTTTTGCCCGCCTTTTTGCTATCGCGAAGCCCAATTTCAGGTAATTGCGGTGTTATCATAACTCAGCCCTTCTTTTTTCTTTGAATAAAATGAAGGGTACAGGAAAAGTACTATAATAGGACAAGGGAATGAGAAAAAATCCCTTTCAGTTTTGCAAGTGTTACATTTTTGAATATCTTGCAGTTCATATGTGCTTCTTGGTTTTCATGTTTGGGACTCCGTTGCTTTAGCATCCCACACGGAGTATTTGGGGCTAGAACAAGGAAAATATTTGCTAGGTCTTGCTTTTTAAGGAATTGCTATCACTTTAGTGTAAAAGACGGTCGAAACTAATTTTTTGGGCTCAAATGGACATAAAAAGAGAATAGCATCCGTAGCATTTGCTGTTCTTCTTTCTCTCTCTCTCTCTCTCTCTCTCTCTCTCTCTCTCTAAATTCGTGTCAGTCTAAGTTGGGTTGTGGTTGATGCAGAGATAGTTGATAGTACTCCATTTTGATATTTTGTGGCTGAAGAATTTGGCCCACGTTATTTTTTTCTATGGGTATTTAGTCTTTCTGAGCTCCATTAAACTGTGAAAGTTTAGAAGAAAAGAGGTTATTATGCATGAAATATATTATTACATTGTTAAATTTGTTAGTCGAACTGGGTATTTTATTGCGGAAATCCAAGTAATATAATTGCCTAACAGCTAACTGATTCAAGGGATACGCAATGCACTTCTCAAAATGTTATTCTTACAAGCAATATTTTTTTGATATTATGATTTATTTAGTTTTTTGTAAGTGATTCTAGAGTAAAGTGATCTGGGAATGCAAAGAAATGGATTATGGGCTTGAAGTCCTTGACTCTTGATTTGCAGTCATCAACTCCATGCATTTTAATTTTTTATTTATTGGAAATTAGAGTTTCATTTTGTTGATCTTGCTAGTTGCATCGTATGAAATCCGAAATATATAATTCAGAGAGATGTATAATGCACATTCTTTTTTTGGCCTTTTTATCATCATGTGGTCAGCAGCAATGCAAAGCTGACTGGTCCTGTGTGATGTACACGTAACCTTAAAGTGGTTCTGGTTAATTCGTGTTTTCGTCTTTCTCATGCATCATGAAAATTTAGAATATCAACTAAGTTAAATTTTGTTCACTGACATGCAGCATTAAAATTTGGCATTGGGAGAAAAATAGGTGCATTTTGCATCATTGCTCCATACAATTTCTTTACATATTTCAGTTTCTGTGAGTTCAAACTTTAAAAACTCACTTATGTTTGTACCTAGGCTGATTCCCTTATAGACTTAATACCTGATAAAGTATGCTTTTGATTTTCCAGGACAGCTTGTAGAATTTTGCACTTCTTGTTTGTCACAGTATTTTGTAAATATGGTCCCATATGTGAATAGCTATTAGTTTATTTTTACTATTTGCTATATTTTTAGTACAAGAACATTTATATGGCTTTATGCACATAATTGAGGAATTAATATTGGATTAGGTCTGCACCTTTTACTGCTCATGATTATATGGTGCTTGCTATAGGGAACTCATGCAAGAAGATTAACTGGTGGAAGGCTTATAGATGCAGTGACCAGCATAAGAGGTTCTTCTTTCTATTTGCTTGACTATGATTTAGTTGACTGGTTTCAAGCTTAAAATTTTTTCATGGTCATGTATTGTTGCCTAGGATGATATGCCATGATTTTTGACGGTTTTCTAAAATTCTTGACACTGTATTTATAATAAGGGTCCTGTAAAAGGTCACTCAAAATAATATGTCATTGCTCTATGCAATTCATAACCAGCTGACCAATAAAAGAAATCAATTTAGCTTGTTAAATGGCCTGTTGATGTTGTAATCTATAGTGCCCTCATAACTCGAAATGGAGTTGAAAATTTAATCCCTCACACTTTGGCATGTACTTCTAATTACTGAAAAAACTACCCTTATTTGTCAATCATAACTTTCTTTTTGGTCTATATACCCTTCGTAATTATATATGAGTGACTTTAAGTTTTCAATTTCTTTAGTATTTTCATTTAAGCTATTTTTGAAATAAGAACTACGATCAACCATATGGATTGAGTGTGGCAAATAGCTAGTACTGAAAAATTGAGGAGCCTCTAAAGTGTTGGAGTCTCTTTGACTTTTGATGGTAAAGATATTACTTTGAACTAATGAGTTGGAATTGACAAAAATGAAGTGTCAATTGAGTGGAAGTTCAATACATAGATACTATTTTGATTACCATGAAAGATTTCAAATATGTAGTTCTTCTAACTTAAAGGGGGTGAGCTTAATCCCTTCTTCCAACTGTATCATGCATCTTCCAAAAATTTCTTTTGAAATTAAACTGGATCAATTTTGAGAAAACTGGTTGATTCTGGCTTAATACAAACTTACCTTTCACTGCTTCTGGAATCTGCCGAATCCTTCCAAATAACTTTTCTGGAACATGAATTTTCTAGTGTCTGTCTCAAATGCTTTCCATTATATTTTCATCCACCAAGCCCTTTTCATTAAATTCCAGCACATTGGTACTGTAATTTGTATACAACAAATAGAAAAGTAAAATGCAGAATGTGAAACATTATCAACAAGCCATGTCTATCCTCCAAGGGTTGCTTGGGATTTTCCTTTGGTATCAAGTAACAACAGCTTTTTGATATACTTTTGTTGCTTAAACAGTCTTCCCATTCATGTGCTTCCAAGAGTACTCTACTCCTGCACCCAATGCTTGCTCCCGCAAGATAGCCTCACACACTTTTGGCATGAGACTCAATAAAGATGTTATTTGTTGAATCAAAAGGAAAGCACATAGACAACTCAATTTCTAATGGAACTCGCAGCTTATATTTTAATTCTAAAAGATTGAAAAACTTGAGCACCAACAATGAAAAATATTTCCCCGCAATAGAATAGTTTACTATATCTCAGTTACCCATATCTTTGTTGAATCAAAAGGACAGCACGTAGACAACTCAATTTCTAATGGAACTTGCAGCTTGTATTTTAATTCTAAAAGATTGAAAAACTTGAGCCCCAACAATGAAAAATATTTCCCCACAATAGAATAGTTTACTATATCTCAGTTACCTCTCTGAAAACTATGTACGTTATGTGGGACTACAAGAATAAAATATTTTGTCTAAAGACATGTAACTTCCCACTGTCTAAGAAATCTAGGTGTGAACAGAAATCTCCTGCAATCTCGAAAATTTTGATGAGATTTTCAGATGTCTAAAAGTATTCCAAGTTAGGGAGAGAAATCTGATGTATTCTCTCTCTTTTCTTTTTCAACATTCAAATTTAGATTTGCTGATGATCTAATACAGAAGGATATATGGATTGAATGTGAGCTTGAAATCATTAAAAAAGTACATTTAATTTGAAGGATGAAAGATATCATGGAATGCATGTGAACTGACATTCAGTAGGTTCCTGAGAATTTGTAAAAGAAGAATGTCTGCTAGAATCTGCATTAACTGACTGGAAGATTTTATTGGGCCAAATGTCTAGCAACCTGTATTGTCAAAATAGGTTCTGCCTGGAATTTTTGTGGAAGATATATGGACAAATAACCATTTGAGACCCCAAGTTCATACATTCCAGATTAAATGTACTGCAAGATATTCAAAAATTGATATTCCTATGTGGTGGTTTGGCTTTATGTGGCATCCAGTTTCTTTTCTTCTTTTGTGTCTCCTAGTCTCCCTGTCCTGCTTGTTCTCTATCTCAAAGTGTAATATTGAAATTTTCTGTTATTATAAATTTCAATTTTGAAAAATGGTTAGTAATAAAATTTAAACCCTAAAAAAGCATCAATAAGTAATTAGTATTCTCCTAGTCAATTTATTGGAAAATATTAATTATCAAACTTCAGGTATTCTAATCGACCTTTGCATTGATCTCTTTGTTAAGAAATTGGACTCATAATTAGAGTGTTTTACCCTTCAAGTATAATTAGATGAGAGATGTGAATTCTGTCCACCTTTCACTGTCGTCCTCTATCTCTCTGCCTTTTCATTTCTTGTTCTTTTCTACTTCTACTATAATCACAGTTTCTCACGTAACATGTCATTGTACAACGCCTCCCCTCTTGTCTCTAATTGGATTCTCCTTTTTCCTTATTGGGTTGTCCACAAATATGATCTCATTCTTAAAATGGAAACTTTATTTCAAAAGGTACTTGCTTGAGAAGAGCTATAATACTGCATCTCAGTTCTTTCTAGGTTCCACTTTGATTACGACTTTGCAATCCTAAACTTATAGGAATTCCTTTAGAGCCTTTCATTTATTGGATTTTGCAGATTGAAATTGGCTACCCTGAAGACGTTGCCTGTCCTAGATTCAAACACAGTCCTGGGGCCGACCTTGTGGATCCTATTTGTGTTTTGGATAGCTTAGGCCTCTTTAGGTCAACCCATTATCATGATGCCGTTACCACCATTATCAATGTTAAAACATTAAAGATAACAATATCCTGTGTCCAGAGGACATCTTTCTACAGTACACTAATAGCCTGCTCTAGATTATTATCAGTACTGTAGCAATTGCATTCCATAAATATGCAGAGACTTTGATTTGGCATAGTCCACTATTTGATGCTTGTGTTTGTGCGTACGCATTCCTGTTTTCTTTGTTGCGTTAAGTATTCAAAAGTGGAAATTAATGCTATGTTTGGATCTAGAAAATTAGTGAGGAAAAAGAAAGACAAAATGCAAAGGTGCAAACATTAAAAGGTCCAAAATTGCATTCTTGGAAGCATGAAAAAAAATTTTCCCTAGCATTTTCTTCACTAAATTCCATGGTCCAAGCATAGGGTAAGTATCCAAACATTTCCCGCAAGGTTTATCTCAGAATATTATTACAAAAAATTCTAATCATTTCAAATCATCATATACATTCGAACTATGTATATATATTTCTTTTGATCATTAATTTACTATAAACATATTTTTTTTAGTTATTATAACATCATAAAAATAACGTATATTAACATAAAAACTTGATGTGACACCATTAATTAAAAATTTATATGAATAAACATTTACAGTGGAATTTATTTGTCTTCAAAAACAAAATCGCACATAACTTAAAGTGTCAGCACACTCTCTAATCCCCACTTTCAAAATATTTTCTCTCAAAATATGGTTCCAAAATCCATCAAATGTGATCACATGTTGCATCAGAAGCCATCATGATAATTTTTGACAACATATGATATGCAGATTTTGCTCAAAACATAGTTCTGTCTTCATTTACACGAGGAATGTGTTATGGAACAATTGAAATAATTTTGGGCACTAACTTTCCTGTCGGAAACTGACTTCTGTGCCCTTATAATCCCTTGACTTAAAAAAGAATCTATTAAATGTTGATATAGACTATTAGATGTTCCAAACAATGCTAGAAAATGGTGAGATAGTGTTCACCTGCACCTATGGCTGAAAACAAGACATTTAAGCTATTAAAAGAAGCAATTAGTTGATTACAGGGATCATCATAGCTGTGAAATATGTTGTTTATTGAGAAACATTAGTTTTGAGAGCATCATTGATATGATCTTTTCTCATGTATATATTAACCAAAAAATAGAAACTTGGAAATCTTTTTTCACATGTTGCTATTTTCAGGAAACAAGAACCAAGATGCTGCTTTAAAACCAGTGAGTTCCGTGTAATTGCTTTTTGGTATCTGACTATACTTTTCTTTACAATTTGAAGTTACAGGGAAAAAGCATCTATTACAGAAGTATTCTTGCGGAGGCAAGATATCCTCGAAAAGAAGCTGTCATTTCAGCATCTATGCTCCCACAGGACAATGTTTTGAGCCTATTTTGTGTCATTTTGGTGTGTATTTTAGTGCCCATATTCTAATTTCAGGATTTTGGGTTGGGCCAGATATAGAAGATGGATGGGGTTTTGTAGAGGCATCTATACATGGAATATATTGATATTCATATTTGGACACTTGGCTTCTTTTAATGCGGACAGAGTCTGAGGTATGACATAATTTTAAATGGCGTATCAGGCATCTTGAACTACAAGAGTTTTTGCTTCTGTTTTATTGCTAAATGTCTCTGCCATTCACCGGGACCTAGATTCTGTGCTTTTGTTTCTAAGAGAGCCCATGTTAGGGGTACATTAAATGTGATCTGGCTAAACCAAACACAGTAGGACTTTAACTCAACCTGGAGTATTGCCATTACTGCTGAGCCTTTGGGCCCTAGTTCTGGACCTCCTTCGCACTTCATTGTTGTGATCTCCTGTATTTCTTTGGTTTGTTACTCTGTCTGAGGCCAAGCTTTTACAGCATGGAAAAAGAAAAAGAAAAAGTAAAAAAGTCTTTATAACATGAAATATCCCTCTCCAACTGCCTTCAATGGATAATATTGATCCATCATTTACCAAGGTAGGAACAAGTGATTAAGATCGAATGTGATAACAAGATATTGAAGACTTCAGTCGATTGACAGGTTGTAATTCAGTATCTTGAGAACTGATTGGCTTATAAGATTGAGTTTATAGGTTTCAGTAGAATTATGGTTCCTTTGTAAAATCTTTAATCTTAATTCGTTATTGAAACCTCTTTCTCTGGTGGTAGGTTGGAGAGATAATGGATGGGGTAGACTTGTTGCAGCGGCTGCCTTGGCAATAGAGAAAAGGTGATTGCTTGGTGCTGGGATCTAATCTACACACTCAAGTGAGGCGAGAATTACTCCCGTCTCTTTTTCAAATGCCTGTATTCCTTCCCCAGCATTTGTAGACTTAGCACGATGTTACAGTTCTTCTTTTAATCATAATGTCATAGAATTATTATTGCTTTTGATATTTATAATAATTTTTAGCACCATAATTTACTATGCACCTTATATATATATATATATATAACACAAAGATGCATGAGGAACCATGAAGATTTTTTTCAATGAAATTCCCTGATATTAAATTAGAATCATATTTGATACGTCGCACTAGAAGAATTTTACAGGAAAACAATCATAATGTACCTAGATTTAGGGTTCTAGTTAGTGATGTATTTATAGATTAGTGTTTAGTCCACTTGCAGGGCTCAATCTTTAGAGTCCTCATATTATATTTTTTTTTTAATGATGAACTTGCCAGTCTTTTTTGAACCAAGATGTCGCCCTCAGCTTTTGCTTAATCTAGGTCATCCTACTTGAATTCTTCATTTTGGGGCTCACCACCGAACTACGCCTATCAATAGATAGGGTTTCATTTTATCCATATTCATATTCTAAAATACTTAAATGATAATATCTTATGTTTTACTCTTTTTTAAAATATCAATACAATGAGATTCTATATTCTATCCTACCCTATATAATTAAATACCCATTGGGTTTAATTAATTTTTTAATATTTTGATTAACATTTTTTGTATTAGCAAATTCTTTTACTATATGAATACAATATATGTATATATATTATTGAAATTTAATTGGGATATATATTTTATTAATTTAATTAATTTATATACTTTTAATTTTATTATGCTAAATGAAAAAATTCAGAAGGATACTATTTTTCCTTCTAAAATATGAATTGGTGAGCAAGATATCATATATTAGTCCACTTTTTTTGTGTTGTTGGTCCGATCATATACTAACTAAGCATTATTTTTTTAATATTTTATTTCTTTTTGAAAAGGATGTATAATTCAAATTTGAACCAATCCTTTCTTTATTTAGATAAAAAAATATTATAAGTGTCAAATAACTTCTCTCTTTCTCTTTTTTCTTACATTTTTCTCTCTAATTACATTTTTTGCTCTTTAATTTTATATTTTTTATTTTTTAAAATAATTTTTCAATAAAATATCACGCTAAACTTTAAACCATATGCCATACTTTAGGGTAAATAGATTTGTCTTTCATCGTTATGTTCTTAGATGGTGTGGTGGGCTCATATTTTATGAGCATATACTATTGATTTCAAAATGCAACAATTGACTAAAGAAAATTGAGACAAAAAAATGTGCATGGTGTAAATAGAATAAATGTTCTATATTAATATAAAGATATGTAAATTATAGAAAAAATATATTATTGTATAGAAAAGATAAATAATTTTAATTATATATATTGAAAATTTATCATTAGTTTTTTTTTTTTTTTTTAATTTAGTATACGGGTTTTTAGGTTAATGGTTAAATTTGAGTATTAGGATAATGGGTAATTGTTGGGTATGAGTTTATAGGTAACTTGTAGGTATAAACTCTACCTATACCATGGTATTTTCTTTAGTAGGTATAGATATGAGTTTGGGTATTGTAAATATTTTCTTGGGCCTGAATATGGTAAAACCCATCCATGGACAGGCCTATACCGAACTTTGATTAATTTCATCAAATTGAGTTAATTATTTATTAGTTTATTTCAATAATGCAAACAATTCCTAATTTTGTGTATTCGCTAACATAAACTAGATCGGTTTAATAGCCCGTCATATTCTATAGCACAAGTGCGCACAGTGACAGTCACTATTGTCCCACAAACGTAAGGCTTAATTTGTGTTTGTCTTTGTCAATGCTTGTCTTAGATTTATGTTTGATACACTAAGTATCCTGTTTTGGTCTAAATTAGTATTTCAATTTTAGGCATTAAATATTCTATCTCGCTATTTTAATTTATTCATAATATCTGTATATTTTGTTGATTCTACTTTGTTTACAAAATGATTAAAAAAATTCTATTTTGGATTTAGTTCTGTTTTAGTAAATATATTCTATTTGTTTTAAAGATTATCTTGCAATAATAGTTTGTTGAAAACAATTTTTTTTAAATAGTAAATTTATTTTAAAATTATATTTTCTAGTAAAAGGAAAAAAAAAATATATGCATAAATAAATATCTGTGTTCTAGGATTGGTGTGTGATTGCCTCACTTCATCATTATTTTAGAAGGTATTTTATAAATGATTCCCTATGATCATAAAAATCGATAAAAAGTCCCCATGTAAAAAAAAATTATAAAAAATGCCTTCATATTTTAAAAAATCATGCAACGAACCCCTTTTATAGTGTGGGTGTAGGACATGCGCGTGTGTGCACATTTGGGCTTATATTTTTGTATCTAAAAAGATAATTATGCCTTTATTTATTAGCTATTGGATTTTCTTTTAGAAAATCAGTAGTCTAAATCAAATCATATTATATTTTTAAAAAAAAATATATAAAATATATACAATACAATATATTATTAAATATGTAATGTGTATATATATTATATTATATATTATATATATAATATAAATGACTACCACATCCCCCACCCCCAAACCATACCACACCCTCATTGGCTGCCATGGCCATGCAATAGCAGGTAGTCGGCAGCCACCACTAGTGCTGCTACTATAACATCAAAAAAAAGAAAAATTCAAAAATAGATGGCCGCCATGGCTATGTTGGCCATGGCAGCCAATGGCCGGATCTAGCCACAATATTGTCATGGCAACTCATAAGGTTTGGGAAGACACTGTGTGTGGGTGGGTAGGATTTTGTATTGTACATATGTTGTGAAATAATTATATATTATCATATATACTATATATAAGATAATAACATCATGTATGACAATATATATAAATATCTTATAAAAAATATAGATATGTAAATAAATATATCATATGTTTTTATAAATATATAGTATTTAATTTGCAATAAATAGTTAGAAAGAAAAACGATATAAATAAAAATTATTTAAATTTTATAGATAAATTTATATTAAGACAATGTTATTAAATAATTATATATATTATCATATATATATGATAATAGCATCATATATACTATTATATATATAAATATCGTATCAACAAAATATATATGTTTATAAATATTATATATATTTTAATAAATATATATAATATTTAATTTGAAATGAATAATCAGAAAGAAAGAAAGCCATAAGTAAAATTTATTTAAATTTTATAGATAAATTTATATAAATCTATATATATTCTATATATGTATTTAAGTATAAATGAAAAATATTTTATATATTTTTGTGAAATTTAGACTTTATTTACTTTGGAATGAATTAATAGAAAGAAAAATGAATATAATTGATAAGATAAAGATAAAAGTAATTTTAATTTTATAAATAAATTTATATATATGTATATATATAAAATGAGAATATATGAAATAATGGAATAAGAGAGAAATGAGAAATAAAAAGAAAAGAAAAGAAAAGAATGAAAAAAATAAAAAAATAAAAAATGATAATAAAAGGTTATTTAAATTGAATTGAAAATATATTAAATGATTAAGGGTAAATTAGTTTTTTAATATTAAAATTATATTAAATTCTCAACGAATGCGGATGGAGAGGCGGTGTGCATTATTTGTATATATTTTTTTTCAAAGGGGGTGTATTGACTATTTTGATAATTACCAACCAAGGCGGGCGGGCGGGCAGGCGGGGGGGGGGTAGGGGTAAATTGCAATTAGCCCTATTTTAGAAATTAACTATGGCAATGCCACCAAAGTTAAGTTCAACGCCAATGTTCTTGTAATTGGACATGGTATTGCTCCTATTGCAGGGGACATGCTGAAAATAACTTGAGAAGTTGAATGGGAGTAACTTTAGAAAGTGATAACAAAAGTTATTGTTCTACCTTACCACTTTCAACTTGGCAATTTGCTTGCATGCAGATCGTCTAATATTAGGGGAAAATTTAGACATATAGACTACGACTGATGTTGAGCCATGGAATTGTGCAGATTCTAAGCAAGACTATATTCTTAACAATGGAGAATACACTATATAATGTGTATAGTTGAAGCGCTATTGTAGAAACTTTAGGAAAAGAGAACCACTTGACAAGAAATACAAGATTGAGGATACCAACACAAAGAAACTTCTTGGAGATAATTTTTTGAATTCATGATGGAAGACTTTAAGTCAATTATGGCTCAAAATGAATGAGTACCAAATAGCAGAAGAGAGGTGTGTCCAGTCATAAAGATGGAAAAAGAAGACAAAATTCAAATAAGTTTTATACTCTGAGGCAAACAAGGTTACAACAAAGATTGTCAAAACTATTGGCAAAATGGAATCTTTAAAACAATAACTAGATCATCTTTTGATGGAGTGGCAGAAGTGTGAACTTGTTAATAGTTGCATTAAAGGTAAACATAGTAGAAAATTCAAGGAATGGTGTGTGGACTCTAGGGCCACTTGATATGTCTATTTTGATCAAAGGATGTTCACAACTTAACTTATTTGAATTTGGATAACTAGACACTGATCATGGAAAATTTATAAGCATCAAGATGCACAAATTTGGCAAGGTTGTACTGGAGATGACCTTCGAGAAAGAGTTGATAGTCAATAATATGCTTCACATATTGAAAATTAGACGAACCTATTCTTAGGATCAATGTTAAGTAATAATGGTTTTAAACTAATTTTTAGGTCCAGATTTGTACTTATGAAAATATGGGATGGATATTGGTGATGGCTACTTGTGTGATTGTCTATTTAAGTATAATATCGTGATTTACCATATCAAAAAATATACCAAAAGTTAAATTAATAAAAAAGTGAATTCTTCTTACTTGATTGTATGTTTTAATTTATAGCATCGTAGATTAGACCATGTGAATTTCTGTACTTTAACTAAACTTACTAGAATCAACCTAGTACCCAAATTAAAATTTGATAAAAAAATAAAATGTAAAGTTTGCTTTGCTGCAAAAATGACTAATGTTTCTTTTAAATCAATCTAAAGAAATATTGAACCTCTAAGTTTAAAACGAATACTTAATTTAAAGATAATACAATTTAGAGATGAAAAAGAATAACATTCATTATCAATTGCACTATTTATGTTTATCTACTTTCAAGCCATGATCGGGTATTGGAAGTACTTAACAATACAAAAGTGAAGTTGAGACTTAATTGGGAAAGAAAATAAAAATATTTCTAAGTGATGAAGGTTGGGAATATGGGGTACCTTGAATTGAACATGAAATAATCCATGTTGTAACAACTCCAATTAATGCAGCATAGTTAAATGGCATTTCAAGGGATAAAAATTGAACTTTGAGTGAGATGAAGAGCACTTTGATAACTAATAAAGGAACACTTTAAAATATGTGGAGGGATGCAGTATTAACTGCAAATCATTGGTTTAATTATCTATCTCACAAGTAGCTCCAAAAGACACTTTACAAAAAGCATGGAAAGACTTCCAACATCTTGCCAGTATTGTTGGCATTGAGAGTGTCTAGCAATAGTAGGAATTCTGCCTCTGAAGATGGTCAAATATGGCCTAAAATAGTCAATGGACTTTTTATTAGATGTGTTTAATATAGTGCTATATATAGATTTCTTCTACTAAATTAATTTGACATAAATGACATTTATGTCAATACTATTAATAAGTTAATGAATGCCAATTTTTCTGAAGAAACATTTTTTGGAAAAAGAAATAAGGGTAGAGTTCTTTAAAAAGATATTTATAGGTCCAAAAGTCAATTAAGAGGAGAATAGAACTAAACATAGAAAGAGAGGTAGAAGGTCTAAGTCAAATGGACCTCACTTTTTGGCTTATATATTGGAAAGTGAACCATGAGCATTCACTGAAACAATGATGACCTTCTGAAGCTTCTTTATGGAAAGAACCTATAAACAATAATATTGAGCTTGTCATGCAACATCAATTCCCATAGGAATTGGCAAATCTTCCTCTCAAGAATAAACCTTAGGTGTAAATGGATTTCCAAGATGAAGATAAAAGTTGGTGGTATAACTAGCAAATATAAGGCAATATAAGAAGGTCCTAATTACTCTGAACCATAACATTCATTAGATTATTGATTGTATTTAAGCTATTAAAAATCTTCACATTCATCAATGAATGTTAAAAGAATCATTTTTAAACATACTTCCAAGTCAAGAAAAGAAGGTATCTAAGCTAATTAAGTCATTATATAGCTTAAAACAAGCACCTAAATAATGACATGGAAAATTTGATCAAATCATGTTAGTAAATGACTTTAGGATCTTGAATACGACCAAAGGGTATACATTAAAGACATACTAGGTTTTGGGAGAAATAATAATGTTATAAAAGGGATGAAGAAATTGCTACGTAACAAGTTTGTGTAAAGGATATGAGGAGTAGCTATGATGCTTAGAATAAAAATTATCAAAATATATGAAAGGCTAATTTTAACATATTCTTAATATATTGAGAAAGATTTGTAGAAACTCTAGAATCATGAGAGTAGCCACGTTGAGACTCTCATAAATTTAAATCAACAACTTACCAAGAATAAGACTGAAGTGAAAACTTAGTTAGAATATCCAATATAATTGGGAACCTTATGCATATCATAAATTGCAGAAGACTCGATATATCATATGTTGTTCGTAAGCTTTACTAGCAATCCTAAAAAAAATTGGATCACATTTATTAGAGTTTTAAGGTATTTGGAATGAACCTTGAACTATAAATTCACTACTAAAAAATTGGCATTTTGTGATGGATTTTGCCAAAAATCCATCTCAAATCCCAATTTGCAATGGATTTTGTGACAGAAAAAGTTTGTCACAAAATCTTTGATCGCAATAATTTGAGACAGAAATTTTCGCTGCAATATTATAGATTTTGCAATGGAAAATTTCGTCCCAAATTTGTGACAGAATTTTTTGTCGCTAGTTCCATTGCAAAATGGTAATTTTGTGAACGATTTTTGTCTGTCACAAATGTTCAGTTTTTTGGTATTTTTTGCGATGAATTTTTTCGTCGCAAAATGTGATTTTTGAAGAATATTTTCATTGCAAAATATTTTTATTTTTTTTATTTTGCAACATTTTTTCGATATTAGAAACTTGTAATCAATAATAGTATATTCATAAATTCAAAATCACCATACTTAATGATGTTTATAACCATCAAATGACAAAACAACAAATCTTCCATAAAATCCAAGTATAACATTGACAAACAAAAAAATTATAAATTCAACAATATAAAAGTATTAAAATATAATTATAAAAGTGTAATAATCATCTTAACACAACATATACCTAAATATTCATATATAAGTCAATCAATCATCACCCTCATCATCTATGTTTCTTTGTAGCTGTTTATTAGGAGATTTAGACAAGGATGGTGCAGGAGATATCTCTAGCCAAGGTAAATGTGAGCTTGGTGCTATGAAGGAGAGATTTGTAGGCTGATAAATTGGTGATGTATGAGGATGGATTGATGGTGATGGGGCATGCATATTCTACTGCATGAATATCTATCGCATCATGACCTCCATGTCCATGAATTTTTGTTTGAACATTACATTATCTTCTTTATACGTTGTCATTTGATCTTTCAGCATTATCACTTCTTCTTTCAATGTCCTGATTTCATCACTTTCATGGGGCAGAATATTTGGAAGTTCTCCAAATGAGTGACCCTAGGCAAAGGAAGCCTTACTTCCAACTGCATAAACCCACCTCTTTTTCATTTCGCCTATTGTATCTTTCCACACCTGCATAAATAATATTACCAAAAATTAGTAAAAATCAAATAATTCAATTTGAAAATAAGATAAAATATAAATTAATAACTTAGAATTTTCACTTGAAGTTGAGATGACATGGACACTGAAGAACTATCAATACCATCACTTGAACTTTGACTAGAGAACTCTTCTAGTCGACTGTTGAACGTATTATTTATATGAAGTACATAAAATGATCAACATATATAAAAATTTAAACCTTCTACGTTAAAAATAAACATATATATGACATTTAAGATTTCTAATATAAAATTTATAAAATTTGAACTCCCCAAACTACATTGTTCTAATTGCATCTAGAATTTTTTTCCATAATCTCCAAACCTGCCGTAAGTGCCTTTTAACAATATTACTTATTTCCTGGGCACATAACAACTCCTTAGAGAACTTGTTACGCAAAGATATTTTTACAACATATATTAAAAAGATAAAATAATTTAGTAGTACACATAGTATTATAAATTAACATAATTAAAAAAATTAAAAAATATTACTCTCTCCCGTGAGGCTGAATAAATATCCTCTGAGCAATATCTGTACTCCCAATATTTGCAAATGTTGGTGTAGATGGGATAGATGAGGGAGCAGGAGATGTATCTAATGGAGAACTATCCGGCACAGCATTTGGATAAGTGTGTGGAGGAGTATATGACTCCAATCCAGTGTTAGATGGAGCAATCTTATTTTTTCCTCTCTATTACTCGACATCTATAACAAATATTAGTTATGTAAATTATTATAGATAAATGACATTAAATAAATATCCACCATAAATGTAGAAACAATTATAATGATTGCAATCAATAAAGTACATGCAAATATGGACAAATTTGAGATAATATTATTATAAATTTGAGAGAAAAAAGAAACCACTAAGGGGGTTTAAAACTTGTCATCTTCAAAAAATCAAGGTATAAAAATATATAGCAATTGGGTTGAGTTATGTGTAAGATGATAATACATGTTAGAGAGGCCTAAGTAATTTGGGAAAGTTTAAGGGGTTTAACTTTATATGGATGCACCAAACAAGGATTAAATTGGATGCTCATTAGTTTTTGATCCTTGTTCTAAGTTTCTATCAAAAAACCTATCCGTTACTATATATAATTATCTAAATTTGAGAAGGTGTACCTATCTTTACACTAGACCTAAAAGAGGTTCCATTAATTTATAAATAAGAAAGGAATACCTTAAATTTAGTTATTGTGCTAATAATATATAGAAAACATGAAAAAATGTTATAGAGATCATTTCATACCATCGGCATAAATATATATTACGCAAGTAAAACTATAAATTATTGAATTATGCATTGATGATTTTACAACGTCATTATGTACATATTTGACTTTGGATAAATCAAATTGGGTTGCACTGCCTAATATAATTGAGTGACATGAAAATTGCTTATCGACAAGTTAAAACTACCATTTTTGGAAGTTTAACTGTGTTTCATATTGATAATCTATATAGTATATGAACAATAAGTTTTTACATAAATTCATATTGCATAACAATAAATTAAAAAGCTAATCATTATCATCATCATCATCATCATCATCATTTGCATCCTCATCCTCCTCCTCGTCCTCGTTCTAATCCTCATCCTCATAACTCTTCATCATTGCCTATCACTTAATTGTGTTCTAGATTTATTTCTTCATAAGATCCCTCAATATCAAGTAAGTCACCAGTTAGATAGGTATCAACAACTGCATGATGTTTATTCACCCTACTTCTTGGTCTTATTTTGATCACAAACCGTCACTGGACTTTATCTCTTTTAGCACAAGGATAAGGCATATAATACACTTGAGATGCATGTTGAGCAATGACAAAAAGATCAAACTTTGGATATTTTTCATTTTTTAATTTCAATGATATCATACTCTTTGTTTATCTTGATACCACTGTTAGACAATGTATTAAACTAATGATAGTTAAAGAAGAAAATTTTCTTTTTAGGTACACCTAAATACTCTAGTAGGGTTGTTTCCTTCAGTTTTTCATAAAATTCTGATGATCCTTCACCTTTGAGATACACTCTAGAATTACACGTCTTTTTATACTTTACCAACAAATCTGTATGAAATACATATCCATTAACAAAAAAATGATTCCATGTCTTGACTTATCTCATAGGACCCCATGCTATATCCTTCAAATATTGATTTTGTACCACATTTTCTGGAGTGTGCACGTATAAAGAATTGTAAGGAATTGAATAATTAATGTAGTTTTTATTGGTTAACAAAGAGAATTATTTATTTTAAATTTTTTTATACTTAAATATTCTTAGAACCAATTTATAAAATGATCCTCAATAGATTGCTCTAGTTGAAGGTTGCTGAGGAAGGGCTAATAATGTCGATGGGTTGCTTTATACATCCTAAAATATATTAAGTTTGAACATAAATTTTCTTTTTTTCAATTTAAACTTATTAATTAAAAATGAATTTATATTGAATTGGAAATTAAGCTTACTTGAGAAAAGGCACGACTTCATCACAATTGAAAAGAACTTGCAATGAGGCAACTTTCAACTCAACATCATTCAACCATCTACTAGTACACTTACTAGCAAGCTATCCAATTTGATTAAAGACTGACAGAGTATGTGGTTGTTGATTATTATATCCCTTTTCTTCATTTTGTTTACTTCTCGTACTCCTTGATTGAATGTGAGACTTGAAGTAATATGATGAAAAATATACTAATTCTTGGGCTAGATATGCCTCACATATAGATCTCTCAACTTTAGCTCTATTTTTGACCATACCTTTTAAATCATGTAAGAATCTAAAAAATGAAGACATATAATTATAAATGTTTAATATGTATGGAATATTTATAGTATTTACACATTATATTTATTATTTACCTCTCAAAAGGATACATCCATTTATATTGTACAGGCCCACATACAAGTGCCTCTACGGTAGGTGTATCGTCTAGTGCTCCATTGAATCAAAAAAACCTAGTAGGAATATGCGTTCCAACTTACACAAGATAATTGGGATGTTTTTTTTCCAATTGCAATAAACTATCTTCACATAATTCTGTTAAGCACAATTCCCCAAAAAATCAACTTAATTTAGTTAAGGGCCTACATACATTTTTGGTAGCAAACTAAAGGCAATTGGCAGCAATTATTGCATAAATGCATGGCAATCATGAATCTTCAGTCCGTGTAATTTCAATTTTGTTTTATCAACACATCTTATCAAATTTGAAGCATACCCATATGGCATTTTAAGATCCTCTAGCCAATTACACAACTCCCTCCTTTGATCTACAGTTAAGGAGAAACAAGCTTTCAGTTTAATGTATTTCCCATTTGGTAAAAGTCTTAAATTTAACCCCGGTCTCCTAAAATATTCCTCCAAGTTAAGTTTTACCTTCTTATTATCCTTAGTCTTACCTTTGACATCCATCAAGGTGTTAAGCACACTTTCAAAGATATTTTTCTCTATATGCATAACATCCAAATTATGGCAAATCAAGTTATTTTCTAATAAGGAAACTTTTTGTCCAATTATGTGATACACCATATCCAAGTAATTTACCAAAAGTTACTGACAAGTCAGTGATTTTGGAACATTACAAATCCTCTCCCATATTTGTAGACCGGTCAATCTAGGAGGTGCTTTCGATTGTTTAATCTTTTCCTTATAAAAAAGCATCTTTATTTTTCCTAAACATATGATCTATAGGCAAGAACTGACGATGATAATCAAACTAGGGCACCTTTCTACCATTCTTCACTCTAAATGCCTTAGTTTGCTCTATACAAATTGGACATGCTAATTTTCCTGCAGTTATCCAACTTGATAGCATGTCATAAGCAGGAAAATCATTGATCGTCTACATGAAAGTGGCCCTCAATTGAAAGTTTTGCTTTTTAGACTGTTATAAGTTTTTATGCTATCTTTCCATAACAACTTCAACTCCTCAATTAAAGGTTGTAAATAGGCATCAATTTTGCTCTTAGGATTATGTGGACAAGGTATTATATGAGTCAAGAACATGTAAGGAGTTGTCATACACAATTCAGGAGGCAAGTTATATGGAGTTATAATAACCGGCTAACATGAATATGGTGTAGCAGATTGACTAAAGGAGTTAAATCCAACTGCATATAATCTAAGCCTAATATTTCTTGGCTCAAATGCAAAATTTGGATGAATTTCATTGAAATGCTTCCAAGCAAACACATCAGAAGGATGACATAAAATACCAGAACGTTTTTTATTTTCAAAGTGCCACCTCATATATTTGACTAATTTCAAAGATGCATATAATCTTTTGAGCAGAAGAATTAAGGGTACGTAATGCATCCTTTTGTAAGGAATTCGCTTTCCCATTGAGACCTCTTACGGTTGGTTTAAAATGGGGATGATTGCAAAACTTGCATTCATTTAGATTGACATCAATTGCATAAAACAACATACAACCATTGATACAACAATCAATCTTCATAGAATTTAACCTCAATTTTGAAACCAATTTCTTTACTTGGTAAAAGTTATTTAGGACATGATTTTTTGAAGGATTTAATAAGTTCTGTCATTCAATCAAAATATCCTTGAGACATATTGAAGTTATATTTCAAGCACATTATTTGTAGAGTCATAGACAACTCACAATGAGTTTCACAACCTAACCACAACGGTCGTTAGGCAGCAGCTAACATGTCATAAAGGGCTTGAGCATCTATGTTTGGAGGTTTCTCTCTGTTTGGATTAATGCTTTCCTCATGATTAATTTCAGTATAAAAACTAGTTCCTATAGTATCATAAACTATGTTTTCATACTTATTGTTTGCAACATCACCACAAAATTAGCATTACCAAGAGCAACCCTATATATATTGAAATCTAGAGGTTCAATCTCCCCACATGTAGTCTCATACTAATAATTAGGCTAAAATCCATATTTTAATAAATGTACATGTAGTTCATTCGATATCAAAATTTTCAGATTCTTACATTTTGAATAATGACACCTTATTTCTCCTTCTTTCAAAAATTGAGGTTGGATGGATGCATAATCAATAAAATTTTTCACCCCAACAACAAACTCTCTTGTATAATCTTTTCAATTTGGCAAGAGCTTATTATACATCCAAATACATTCAGCATGAATGTTCATATTCTATAAATGAGTAAATTCATTAAAAACGATCTCAATTTGAGTGATGTAAAAGTAATTTTATTATCAATATTTTGATTTTGATATTTGATTATTTACTTTATTAATGTACGCTTGTTGGATAGTAATTGCTTATAGTATAATAATAAAAATATATTATTATTATTTAGAGACGAATATATTTGGCGCATAAAAAAAATGAATAGTAATCGACAAAAGGATTAAAGGATAACCTAAAAAATGAAGTAGGTAACTGAATTATGTTGGGTTTGTTTGATTTGGGATATTAACATTTACCATGTCACCTTATATAGGGTAATCTCTTGTTTGATATGGAATATGATATTTGCAGGCTGGTCTGTAATTTGTCTAGAACTTGTAACTATAGATGAGATTAATAGCTATTGAAGTAGTGGGTGTGGGGGTGAGATCATGTAATCTCAATCTTCTTTGAAATTTGATTTGGACATAAATATCAAATTTATTCATCAAATTCATATGTTATTTCATTGATGCATTAATTTCATGATTCCTTTAGCAAGAATTTTTCAGGACAATTTTGTTATCACAAAGATAATAATGTGTATTGAACACTTCCCTAAAATAAAATATCCAAATTGCCCCAAAATTAAGACTAAACATAATGAGAGCATCATTTTAATTGAAAATAATTAATAATATTAGTAAACACATAATGACACATAAATACTCCCTCTTATGTCTATCATCATCATGCAAGCAATTAAAAACCAAGCAGCAACGAATGAAAAAACTCCACCCCTTCTCCCAACATTTCATTTTCCTTCCTAATTTCACTAATTCTAAACATTTCTAATGTATTGTACTATAAGAATATATAAAATTAAACAAGAATTCCAAATTTAACTCTATTTACTCCACTAAAATCAACACTCACAAAGGATTTCCACCAAGTCAAGATTGCCTACATCATTAGCACATGTTACAAGTGCTCTAAATGAAAACTTAAATATTTAATATAATTCAATATATAGTACTAGAAATTTTAACTCAATCAAAATTTTAATAATATTTTTAATTCAAATAAAAACATAACTCTAACAAATATAACACCATTTAAAACAAATATAAAATGTATCTCAAATTTCAACTATAAATCATTATTTTTGTTAAATCAAATTATTATACCAAAAATAATAAATTATTATTTGAGTTTAACTAACATGTAAATCAAATTTTAACTAAAACATAATCAAATTTTAACTAATGGAGACAATTAATTAAAGCATAATAGAGATAACTAAAACATAAATCGAATTTTAACTAAGGAGAAAATTAACTAAAACATAATGGAGATAACTAAAATATAAATCAAATTTTAACTAAAACATAATTAAACTTTAACTAATGGAGATAATTACCTAAAACATAATAGAGATAACTAAAACATAAATTAAATCTTTACTAAAACATAATCAAATTTTAACTAATGGAGATAATGAACTAAAACATAATGAAGATAACTAAAACATAATTAAATTTTAACATAATTAAGAAAATTACCTCAATCAATGGAAATAATACACAAGCATACACTCTTCAAACCTGAAATAATAACCTAAACAACCATTAGTGTTTTTTTTAAATTAAAACTAATTTTTCAAAAAAAAAATTATTTTTAGATTTGGCCACTTGCCAACAACCAGATTTGGCCAGCCACTCGCCGATCGCTAGCTAATGCAGCCAACAAGCTGTTAGTTGCACCAGCACAACAAGTTATGTTGTGATGGTGTGGCAAGTTGGCTTGCTGGTTGCACTAGCACTAGTATAGTGTGTTGGTCGCATCAGCAGCTGCTGGATGCATCAACAACATGTTGGTGCATCCAGCTATGGCTAGCAAGCTTGCTGGTTGCACCAATGACTGTCGATGCACTAGTAGCATGTTGGTGCGGCAGTGAGTTGTTGGCTGCACCAGCATTGACCAACCTATCGGTGACAGTGCTTGTTAGTAGGCCATTTAAATAAATGTAAAAGAGAAGGAAGAAAAAGAAGAAGTAGAATAAGGGTTACTTGAGAGAAAAATTAGAAGTAATCTGGGTGGGGAAAGAGGAAATTAGGGCATATAATGTAAACCTAACAACTTGGGATGGAATTTTTCATCGCAATTTTGTTTTAATTTTTTGATTTTGTGACGAATTTTTCCATCACAAAATTGGACTTTTGTGATGGACAGATTCTAATTCATCACAACATTGCCACTTTTGCGATGAAAAATCCATCGCAAAACTGTTGTTTTGCAATGAAAAAATTCGTTGCAAAAGTTGCAGTTTTGTGAAGAATTGAAATTCATTGCAATTTGTTTTTCAATTTTTTATTCATTTTGCGATGGAAAAATTTGTGACAGAATTTCCATTGCAAATTGTGATGAATTGTTTCCATTGCAAAATGCCATTTTTTAGTAGTGATTGCTTAACTAGATATCTTGTAGTTGAGGTATACAACAATTTTAAGTGGATATCAAATTTTATTAAAACTAAGTTAAGAAGTGGATATATATTTATACTAGGAGGAACAAAAATATCATAGAAATCCTCAAAACAAGCCTAACTAGATTAAGCTTTCAAGTCTTCCTTGGCTTCCTAGCAATGTCTAACAATTACAAGAAAAGGAAACCTTCACTACCTAAATATTCTACTTTCATTACAATAACAAGAAAAATATTTACCTAGTGAAAAGAAGAGGCATGCAAACCCCATTAAATTGCAACACATTCAATCAACTTTGAATATTTTAAATCTAGTTAAAGGCTCATGTTCATCCTCATCCATCCACAATATCATGCATTCAACAATTAAATGCACGATAATAAGATTTGACATTCAAATCAATAATTAAAAGCTTATCTCATAAATAATTAATAACAAACAAAATTTGAAAGTGCATCTCATGCATATAAATTTTGCACATCCTTGAAGAATATCTAAAATCTATTTTAAGCATGCAAAAATATCCAACATTAGCTTGAAAAGTTGATTAACAATTACAAATCAAAATAGATCAGAACAAGATAATTTTACAAGTAAAAAAGCAACCAAAAATAGCTAAGAAATAGCACCATAGGCGCCTTGGATAGGCAGTAGCCCTTGTTGGCAGTCTAGGCACACAGTAGGCATGCGCACACACACCCATTGCAGCGACCAAGCGTTGGCCTGGTTTTAGCTTTCTAGCTCGTGCACTAGGTGCCTATCTCTTACACCTTTTGAGCAGTTTTACTAGGAAAAAATACATGGGCATATCCAAATCATTATTTCACCCATATTACAAAAAAATTTCAAATTTTAAATAATTTAAAAACTGAAAACAAATCCAAAATTAAGGCATAAAATATGGTTCCAATACCGTTTGAAGGAAACAGTGAATAAAGTATTTAAAGCGAAATGGAATTTAAAACATTTCATTAGATGAAATTAACTTGATTCACTATCAACCAATGAATTCTTTTATAGCAAAAAGATTGATTTAAAGGAAGAAACAATTACCTTGAAAGATTTTCCAAAAACAAAGAAGTAGTACAACCAAATGACTCTTCCATGATTCACCAACACTCCTCCAATAATAGCCAATTTTTGTCCACTATTTTTCCTCAATTTCAGCCAAAATCAGCCCCAAATCAACCTCAAAGTTTCCCAATAGTGGCAAAACTTATGCAAAAATCGCCCTAAGGTGCCGACTAGAATGAAGAATTCTTCTTCAACTTGGACTCCTTTTTGTTCCCCACAAAGCACCTCAATTGTAATGCCTCCATTGAAGTCCACACACGTCTAGATCACTATTAGTCTTCCTATCTTTGGCTAGAATAGATAGAAGGGAAGAAGGAGGATTTAAGAAGAAAAGGGAGATTAGAAGATGAGAGGTCAGAGAGATTCTAAGAGTTAATTTTTAGTCACACCAAAAAGAGAAGAGGGAGATATTATATGCTTAGAGGCTAGCCACTTAAGGCTCTCTTGGTGCTTTTATATTGAGTGATGGGTGCATCAAGAAGTCTTTAGATGCACCCCTCACACTATTGGTCCATGTGGTGTCACCTAAGTGTGAAGTAGGATTTTAATCCTACTAATTAAAATCTTTATTTTAATTACCAATTTTAAATTGACTCTTCTATTTTAATATTTTCCTAAGAAATAAAACTCTCTAATAATAATTAATTCAACTCTTTAGTTTAATTGATCCAACTTTAACTCCTTAAATTGGCAAGACTAATTAAACTTGTCACATGATCCAATTAAATTAATGCTTTAATTTAATTAGTCTAATCTAACTCTTTAAATTAATTGATTAATTTTACCTCTTAAATTAGTAAAGCTATTGTGACCAATTTTGAATTAGTCAATTGGTTTCTTCCATTCTTGACCAATTTAACTATTTAACTCCTTAGGTAATTTCTCCAAGCCCACTAGAGTGCCTAAAGGCTTTTGTGTATGTTCCATTAGTTTCACCAATCATTTAGACATGGGCTCACAATTCCTTGCAATTTATTGAGTACCAAATATCCGTATTATCCTAAACTCCTTTAAACTAAGCATTCTTTAATTAATTTCTATTAATTGAAGAGTACCCAATCTCCATAGTTGATATCTACCACAAAGCCTATGGAGCCCAACCAATTGGATGAATTAATTAGTATGAATATTTCCATCTATGATTACTATGCAAATATAGTTCTTCCATTTCTTAACTCCTGAAATTGGCCTTGGACAAAATATTTGTCAATTCCCTAATAATCTTGATAACTTTGTATCTATTCTTGATTGCATTTCCAATTTATGACCTCAACTTTGGAAAAATTCCTCTTCCAAATTATCATATCACCTTGCAAGGATTCTTGGAGTTGATCATCATAGAATACATGAGAGATTAGCCCATTCTTCACAACAAACAAATAGATCTTTTGTTACAATTTACTAACATCCATACATAGGTGGCTTATGCCCAACCTTAGCTTAGGTGGACAGGACAAAATCAAAGCACAAGGACTAGAACCTCAAGTCAAAAGATTAATAGTATACACTATCATTAACTAGAGAATTTTTCATTATTGACAAGCTATTTTGGCTAACTTATGAATTTTCTAAGCTAGTCTTTACTGAACCTATTCTCTAATAATCATCTATTAATGTGTATCCATGTCTTACTCATGGAATGCCCATGGAATTGGGTAATATCCAACTCCTTGGAGTATGCATTATTAGTGCAAGTGTATCTAAATTTTAGATGCCTTATCTCTAAGATTCTAATGACTTAAAATATTTAAAATAATGACAATAGAAATTTATTTTAAGATCACCTTCATATCTGTGACAAAGTCTCGTATTCTTGTATGATTTAAGGGCTTCAACCAAATGCATGCAAAGAATATCATAAAGTGTATAAGATGAAGATGGCCCTTTATATAATATCATTCAATTAAGATTGACGTAAAAGAGTAGTATTACACGCCAATCTAATTGGTTGCAAGGCATGTTTGATATGATATTTTGCAAGTAGGGGGAGATTCAATTGGTGATTGAAATAGTGAGATTAGTAGATTATTGATTTGTATGATATAGCATATTACATTTATGGATTAGCAGATATAACAATTTGTCATAATCTAACTTGTATGTTTGATACCCAAGATTATTTTCCAAGTGAGACTATGTTGCCCTTGTTGATAAATTTCTATCCCTACATTAATAGCCCACCACAACCATTAACAAATCCCCAAATTGAAAATAGCCCCACAAACCAAAACTACAATCTGTTAGCTGTGGTTGAAGGAGACATTGAGCTTTTTGCAGCCTAATTCGAGGTATGTTTCCACGACCCCCTTGCGATAGTGATTTCGCAATGATTCCTTTCGTGTGTTCCACTTTTTTTATATTTTTTTTCTTTTTTGTGAGAAAGAAGAAATATATATGTGTGTGTTGGCTAATTGATAGAGGTTGTTATTGTGTTGTGCATGTATTCTTTCCACCTTTCTGGATTTGTTGGTCTCCCGATTTCATTTCAATTGTAGTAGTAATCAAAATTGTGTGATTTTACTTTAATTGATACTATTTGAAGATAGCCTATTTGTTTACTTACATGGCAGCTTTAATTGTAGGCATTGCTCTATTTGTTTGGGCAACCATTGCCATTGTCATTGCTTGATTTCTTCAACTTTGACTTTGAAAAAATTCAAGTTGTTCATATTCAAGAACTAGTAGGGATTATTCCAACACATGGACTTATCTATCACCTATTTGGAGACATATTTTGTTTTATTTTAGTTGAATTAAATAGGATTCATTAATTTAATTTCTTTTAGGGGGATCTTAAGTTTTTTTTTTTTGTTCCAAAAAGGATTACTATTGATTTTCCATCTACTTTTATCAACTCAACCTTTACGACTGATGTATTCAATTATTCATAATAGGAGTTGAATTTGTGATCGATTTATCTGTGAGAATGAAAATTTACCACAAACTACCCACTTATCCTACATGTATTACACATTTAAACAGACTAAGTTTGAAGAGTTGGAGCAAAAACAACAAGGAAATAAAATGAACCATCACAAATTAGTCTAATATGGGAAAAAAGATAGAGAGCTAGCAAGATAAGAACATTTAAATTGAACTACTTGGGAATTCAAGAGGAGTAATTGTGCCACATTTATCATGTTGTTTGAAGATAAAGGTGCCCAGCACTTAAAGAAAATAAAATCAATTTCCCCCTTGTAAACTCCACTAACCATTTTTTATCAAAGTTGCAACCTTTTCTTAAACTATGCAAAATAGTTTCGAATTTAGTATCTACATAAAATAATAATTCCCATAATAATTATGTGACCAAATAGGTTCATATTGTTGCTTAGTGTACTTTACATAAAGATTGTTTTACTTTATTTTCTTTTTATCTTTGGAGTAGTAATTGAAATTGGTTGATATTGCATATGTATCATGGCGGTTTTTATATCGTTGAAGTTTAGGTCTAGTTATGATATGTTTCAAAATGTATACTTTTGATAGAAATAAATAAAATAAAATAAAATAAAAAACCCCCTTTTATGTGATGTTATATGGTATGAAGAATGATGGGTGCATCTCTTGTAATCTTGTTTCACACAATATCTTACAATGGAGCTTAGGCTATTAGTGCTATGCATATGTGGTGGAGATCTTATGCTTCTACGTCAATCTCAAATTGCTCAAAATCTTGGCTAGTGGTTTTAGAAGTGCCCTAAGAGAAGTAATCATATTGGTGGCTTCATATAGTGAGATGTGTATCAAGGGGTCACTTGGAAGTCTTCATATGGTGAGCATGGATCATGCAAATCATATGGTAGGCCTACAAGTTCTACTAATCATGTGAACACTCTGATTGCTTGTAGAGGCACCAAGTCTCTATGAAGTAGCTCTTTTGATCATAGAGATCATGTAGAACATAGTTAAGGTTCAAAGATATGTTCCTCATTGAAAACTCCTAGTGTTGTATGTATAGGGTTGCTGAACCCTCCTCTCCCCATCATATTATGAATCTACCCTTCTTCTTGGTGGTTGTGTTGGATGTGGGTGTGTTTTCATTGTCTCTTTTGTTGGGATGCTCATGGATTTAATGGTAGGAAAGCTAGTTCTGGAATTTTAGTATTTTCATCGGTTCAGCTTAAAATATGTATGCTAAGGGTCTTAATTTTTGTTATATGATTTTCGCTTATGCGGCCCTTAAACAACATATTGGTATTATTTTTTAATTTTTTTTAGTTTAGGTAGCATTGTAAAAAATATGTGCATCTTTTAGTTTTGCAATTAAATATGGAAGCTCTTTACTACAAATGATTTATGGACATTCTGATTTATTTTTGTTACTTATTGTAATATTGGCAATACATTGGTGATGAAGTAAAAATTAAATGATTATTGGTTTGTTTGTTAAATGTAGCTTCCGAATGCACTAAACATATTGGACATAGACAGTATTTGTAGATTCCACCCAAAACATAAGGGGGCACAGTTGCTTTGGTAGTAAACTCATCTTCAAACATGTGAAGCTAAAATTTAGCCATGTTTGTATTAGGGGGATGTATTATATGATTGTATAGCTGCACAGAAATATGTATGCAACTCATGCAGTCAATAAAAAAACTTGCATTGAGACATGTACAAGCATGTGGTGGGGCAGACATTTTTCAGCTTTGATGTATTCCAGTAATGGATGATTCTTTGCTTACATATAGGTGTGCTTTTAGGATTCTCACCATGCTATAGGTCTAGCGTTGTCATTAAATGAAAGCACATAAGTAAGGAGCTTTCAGCTGCCTTATTTCACATCACTAGGGAAAAAAAAAGGTTGAATTGATATATGAATGAAAAAGTTGATGGCTGTGTCACCTCCATTCATAGGCCTCAAGTTAAATGTTCATGTATATGTTGATTTTTAGCATTCCTAGCTATGACGATAGAACCTATTCTTTTTTATTTTCTGCTCGGTTATACCTATGTATTATAACATTTATCCATATAACAATTCATATGGCTCCACGAAATCTACACACTCAAGCACAAATTTTTTACATGGTGCCGTGGGTTAAGGAAATGGACAAAGAGTCTATATCCCATCTCACGGGTTTTCCTCATTATGATGTTAAAACCCCTAATCATTCTGATGTTGATGTTATTCATTCCTCCATACATTTAGTGAATGTAAAGTTCAATACTAACTTCACTCACAAGGATGAGAGCATGCATTTCAAGACTTTGCAGCAAAGATATACGGTGTTTTACTTTTTGTTCTCATTGGGTCCAATCAAATATAGTGAGGAAATCAACTTCGTCCAAGCTGAGCTTTACATTTAGGACTACATTACCATGGCAATATCTAATTAAGTTTTTGTTGTAGTCCTTAAACTATTGTTAATTTTATGTTTATTAGGTTTCATGATGTATGTGTATTTCTCGCCGAAATTTTCAATGTTAGAGGCTTACATGACTAAGAGAGAACCTCAGTGATTTGAGCTTTGTGAGATATTTAGCTTTCTATTGTTGATTAATTTGTTTCTTGAGTCAATCATTATTCAAATTTTGGATGATAGTGATTGACTCAAGAAACAAATTAATCAACAATAGAAAGCTAAATATCTCACAAAGCTCAAATCACTGAGGTTCTCTCTTAGTCATGTAAGCCTCTAACATTGAAAATTTCGGCGAGAAATATCTAATTAATTTGTTGATTATCATACTTATATTTTGATATATTAATTGAATTAGATTTATTTAGAAGCTGATTTAAGATTATTAATTAAAAATAAAATTTTGAAGAAGTGTTAATTAAAGGGGTAAAGCATGTAGCAAGCTATTTTGTACGCAGGGGCTTCTAATTGCATTTGTTACTACTGCAAGTTGGGATCGGGTTGTAGCCATATTAATATTCATTAATTAAATAATAATATGGATATATAGTTGCAACTAACTATGATCTATTGATGTGTGCTTTCTTTTTCCAATAAGTTTTTTCTCATGAATCGCTCTAGATTGCCCTAACTAATTAACACTAAGAGAAAATTATTTTAAAATATTTATTTAAATATAATATATTTTATAAAATGTTTCTATAATATCTATATAAGTAGTAGATATTTATTATCATACAATCAATATCATACAACAATATTTATATTCTTATGCAAAACTTATGTATTTCAATATGTTAGATACAACTTATTGGCATTAAAATTTATTAATGGAACAGTGTATAGTACACATAAGTTAATTATTATTTTGTACTCATAGTTAAATATTTCTTGTGCACACAAAATAAACATATAAACACATTTATAGACAAGCATATGTTTATGTATTAACTACATTTCATAATTCATACACTTATATATAAAGTATATGTGAATATCAATTATGCTATATACATGAACGCATATAAATGCCTAGCTATATTTAATTTAGTGTCTTGTATATATTACAATTAAAAATAAATTTGATGCATTAGTATTTTGTATATTGAATATGTTGTTAAATTATTTTATGTTATATAGCAGTATGGAAACACATATATGAATATAACTATACATATTTCATATAGTATTCATAATGTTAAAAATAATTAAAATAATATATATATGTGTGTGTGTGTGTGTGTGTTTATATGCAAATTTTGTACACATTTTTGGATAATAATAATTAATTAAGCTGGTGAAAAGGAGTTCTATTCCGCCTTTCTGGATTTTGAAGAAGTTTAGAACATGACATATATCTTTAGCTTAGCTATCAACAAATAACTTTTGATGATGCTATGGAATCAAAACACGTGTAAAAGTTCCTTTAGAGAACACCCTCGTACTCCCAACACCTCACCAACATGTTGCCGACATACTAAAATACACATAAATAAATGAAATTAACAGAAAAAAAGGGAGAACCCATTGTCAAGACATGTTATATATGTTCTAATAGCCAAAGAGATTGGGTACTACTGGATTACAATTTCTATACATATAACATTTAAATACAAGTGCTGATACACCAGTAAGCACAAATCCAAGCCATGGACTAACATTACATATGAATGAAATATATCATACTCTGAATCACAAGCAACCGAAAAAAAGAGAGCCATCATATATGTGTAGCACTGTAATCCATGGCAAATCAAGCATACAAAACCAACATGCGACAAACATAATCCTAATGAGGTTCAAATTTGGTCACAGCAACACAAAGAGCTGTCGCAAGCTACAGAGAGTCCTAGTTAGAGCACAGAGTATTAGATAGTAGCAATTGTACAAAGCGACCTCAGGCCTCTTGGTTCATCCCCCAGAACAGATCCATATCAACCTTATTATAGCTTAGATATGCTCATCTAAGGTTAGATCTGGGATAACAGCAAGAGCCTCAAACAATGAAGTTCTAAGTGAAGATTCCAAGTTAAACACATGCATCGACAATTGAAAAAGTTTATCTACAATGCTCCTAAGGGATGTTTTTATGTTTTCCCACAATATCCACACCATTTTCTTAAAGTCAATGGCACATAGTTTAGCTCCCTTTCACTTGCCAGAAGAGGATGACTATTTCTTTGACCCAAACCCGGAGGGTGAAGTGACAAACATAGCATCATTTTCGACAAAAAGCATAGTGGTAAATGCAGCTGGTGGCTGAATAGTCTCAGTGCACTTCTCTCCGTCGTTGTTTACTTTTTGTAACAATTCATGTACAATGTTAGCTACATCAAATGCTTGCTCTCTTGTGGCCCTATCATTTTGAAATATCTCCACCTAACTATTATACCTTAGGTACGATTTTCCCCTTAGTTTTGTTGTATCATGTTGTGCCTACAAAATATGTAGGTGTATATAAGCAACTTCACATAGAATTAAACATACCACCAAGTTTTGTAGCAAAGGGAAAATAAGTTGTGCATATATATATCTTGATGTATTCAACTTAAGCTACGTCTGATTCCATAATAATAATGTGTGTTGTACGGTCTATAGTTACTCTACCACCATTACTGCAACCAAGCATGCCATTTAGTGTAGGGTATGTCTTTTTCCACACCTGCAGTTTTGATTAGATATGTTTCATGAGGATGCCACTTCTAGGGAATTTCTCAGACATTATTGATTCCATCCATACCATATAACCTCCCTTAAAAGTGAAAGCAAGAGTAGCACTAGGATCCAATAATTAAAACTTCAAAAGCTTAAATTAACTAGGCTACTCAAGCAACCAAGGATCTACACATACTATAGATCTAGATTTGACAAGAGGAATACCTTGATAAGCAACTTTTCAAGGAGAAATTTGTGAACAATTCACGAATCCAAAATCTGTTAGAAACCAACACATTGGAGAATCGGCAACGTTTTCCTAGCTTCAAGAGCTCCAAAATTCACAGACGTAAATATGAAACTTCTCCACTTAATGATGAAGATCCTATGAAAAATTTGGAGCAAAACTCAATTTGGATCTCCTTAGAAATATTCACCAAAATTACTGCTGTGCACAATGGATCTCCAAGGCAAGCAAACCAAATGTTTTGCCTCTATTGTAACAATCCACACACCAATTGAAATTCCAATTTCTCCTTCGATTTAGCTGTAGAAATGAGAAGAGAAAGGCATGGTGAAAGCTTATT
Organism: Jacaranda copaia; assembly: GCA_014898725.1. Classification (NCBI taxonomy): domain Eukaryota; kingdom Viridiplantae; phylum Streptophyta; class Magnoliopsida; order Lamiales; family Bignoniaceae; genus Jacaranda; species Jacaranda copaia. The sequence continues at coordinate 3,502,166 of JACGDI010005475.1, read as the reverse complement.
TTGAGATTGGGAGAACAAGAGAGAGCAAAGCTTCAACTCATGAGGTAATGCTTGGAGGAAGGTTTTTTGGAGGGAAATGTAAAGAATCTAATTCTTCATACCAATTGTGCAAGTGCTGAATCCTCTCACCTCTATATCTATATATAAAGGGAGGATGGTATGATGCCAAGTTGGCATCACACCATTCTCAAGGGGGGCAGCCACTTCCAAGCTTAGGTGGCATATTTAAATTCAACTCTCATTTGAATTTTATATGCATTTTAACTTAATTTAGAATCTAATTTTAAATTAATTAAAATGCCAACTCAAATGAACGCTTTATTTAAATTTTCCCTCCAAAATATATTCTTCTCATTAATTAAATTAAATATTTTAATTTAATTATTTAACCTCTAACTTACCACTTAAGTCAACAAGCTTAACTCTTAAGCTTAATTTTGTTAACTTAACTCTTAAATTAATTTGATCAATTGAAAATTATTTTGACACCAAATAATTAAATTCTTAATTATTGGTATAACTTAACTCCTTAAATTAATTGATTAATTTAACAGTAAAATTAATCAAGCTTAAATTGACCACAAAATTGATCATCTCAAAAATCGGTCCTCTAAGAGTAAATATTCTAACACTTAGAAAATTTCTCCATCAATAAGGAAGTTAATTGGATTTTGTGTGCGACCCAATAGATTCTACTATTCATTGGACATGGACTCACAACTCCTAATAGTTTTTGAATATCTTATATTCATTTTAGTTTAAAACACTTTTAAACTAATCAATTCAATTCAATTAATCTCATTAATTGAAGAGTACCCAATCTCCATGGTCGATGTCCAACCTCAAGCCCATGGAGCCCAACTAATTAGATGAAATGATTGCTCTTGGAGAACCATTGTAGCTCTACATGTACCATGTAAATACAATTCTTCCATCTTGTATGTCTCGAAAGAGGCCTTAGGCAAGATATTTGTTGGCTCCTTAATAGCCTTGATGCTATGCTTCTATTCTCAGTGTTCGATTCCCTTGTGTGATCTCACCTTTGGAGAACTCCTTTTCCAAATTGTCACACCATCTTATGCAAGAATTTCTTAGAATCGATCATTATAGAATGCATAGGAGATGTACTTGTCCTTCACAAAGATGAGGAGTTGAATTTCATCTTGGACCTCATAAACCTTTATGCTAATAGTTCATACCCAATCTTAATCTGAATGGCTTGCTAGGTGACTAAGGATGAGTCAAAGCATAAGGACTGGACACAAGGTTACTTTAGATTCTTAGGTTATAAGACTAATAATATGCACTAGCGTAAGCTGAAAAACTTGCCACTATCGACTTGTCGCTTTGGCTATCTAGTGGATTCTCTGGTGGGTCTTTAGTGTCTTATTCTCTAACAAGCACCAATTAACATGAACCTGTATCTCATATGGTATTGCCCATAGAATAAGGCAACATCCAATCATTTGGTTGATGCGTCGTTAGTGCAAGTATATCCAGATCTTAAATGCCTAGTCTCATAAGATTTTATGACTTGAATGATTTAAGATCATGACTATGTAAGACTTATTTCATGATTAACACCCAATAAACTGACTAAGTCCCGTAGTTTAGTGTGATCTAAGGGCTTTATCCAAGTACATGTGAAAAAATAATGAGCATGAGATGAAGATGGCCATATTGAGAATATCATTCAATCAAGAATGTTTTACAAAAAATTAGTTTTACAAGGCCAATCTAATTGGTTTGTTGGGTACTATTCCAAATAAAAGAGCCATCACAATGCTAACCACCTATTTATAATGACTTCAAAGCATGTATTAAGGTTTTCTCCTCCTGATATGTTTAGAAATGCCATAGGGCTCATACAACCTTACTTGATCTATCTATGCTATGCGATGAGCATCCTGATTGTGCCATAATCAATCACTCACAATCATATTTAAATATCACTTCATTGAAAGATATGTTCGTCTCCATGTTTATCATAAGATAACATAAATACATATGGTTAAAAGTAGGATATACACTAGCATATAGATCAAGACATAGATAGACGTGCACAAGGATCATACAAGACAAGCAATTCTTCAGGCAACAACATGCACATCACACGTGGATAGCTAGTTTGCACATAATATAAAACAACAATACAATTTATGTTAGATATGTTCACTTATTAACACACTGTGGTGCATTGATTTCTATTTTGACTAATATTTTCAAAATGTTGCTATGTCCTATGAGATGTAGATCTTTTCTACAGGGATAAAGTCCTAAGACAATAGACGAGTTCCTTTCCATGGTTGGTACACATTGATAGCCAGGTTGTCATGCCAATTGCTCCACTTAGATGAGCTCTCTATCGTGTCAATATGTTCAATATCCATTTGTTCACTCCTTCCCATAACATCCAAGACATTATCCTTGAAAGGGTCTATAGGCATCTGTGTACAAATGTAATTGTGCAGAAGCACATAAGCTAATATTATCATATTTTGTATCTTGATTAGATAGTATGTCATGCTCTAAAGAACAACCTATATCCCATTAAGAAGTCTAAATACCCTCTCAATTACATTGCATTCCCTAGCCTGTTTCTTCTTGAAATATTCGTGATGATTCTGCGGTGCAAGTGCGCCATCGCTCTAGTAATCCAAATAGTACCTAATACCACGATATGGGGTTAACAAACCTTCACAATTGATGTTGGCAATGTCACAAAGGTAGTAATTTCCTACAAATATGAAGAGAGAGTTGAAAAATGAGTACATACTGATTGCTACAAACATCCTAGGATCAACCTAAAAGCATACGAGTATTACATGAGTTGTCACATATGAATACCAATTTGTACTTTATGTCCAATAGGTTTATTAGCCATCGATAGTAAAACCCTACTATCTATAGCTGAGTGCTCCCATCCAACAAGTAAATAAATAAAATTCATGTCATGGTTACATACACCAAGAACATTCACTGCTACCTCACCCTTCCTTAACCTATATTGGGTTTGTTTGCTTGCCGATACATGAACCAATATATATGTGCCATAAAGGGCACCAAGAGAACCTACAAAATATGCAAATACAATTTCATTTTAATATTTAGTCGACATGGAATAAAATATAATCAATCATTCTGATGTAAACATACCTTAAAGCATCTCCATGTTTCAGTTGTACATGAATCATCGATGGGTTGAGGATCGACAAGTACCATTGGACTAATCTTTATAATGACTTTAAGTTAATGTTTAAAGTACTTGCTGATTGTATGAACAAATCTTTTAAAATCATGTTTCACAATCATATTCTTCTTATAATGTGCTAGTAAGAACAAAAACATAGCTACTTTTTCTAGTACCCCTCCAAATCTTTCATAGTTTAGCCCCCCACATGCTCCATTAAATAACAGAGCCCCCAAAAGGCATTTCTATCCATACACAAATTATCTAAACGTGCTTGATCATCTATTTTTACAATCTCTCTCAAATATTTTATTGATCAGATATCTTAAAAATGATGCTCCAATGCCTAGGCCGTTGTTCCACCCTTTTTCCCCTCCTCATGGAATATGTAAGATAAGCTTGATAAAGCAAAAATATACAAATAATGCTTCAAACTAAAAATACATAAATCTATATGAAAAGATGGATTTTGGCATTCAGTTTCATGTTAATTACCTACAAAAAATCTATAATCAAACTAATCCCACGTATATAGTCTAAAATCAAACAACTTCCAAATAGGTAGAGTTCTCAAAAAATACAAGCAAAATCTCAAACTAAATGTAAATCTAAAATCGAACAAATTCTAAGTGCTTAGTCTAAAATCAAACATTATTCAAGTGGATAGATTTCTCAAAAAATAATTGCAAAATATTAGAATAAATGTAAATCTAAATAGTAACAAATTCCAAGTGCTTAGTCTAAATTCAAACAAATTCCTAATAGGCAGAGATCTAAAAAATAATGTGCTAATTCCCAAGATAAATGTAAATGTATCAAGTAAATTCCAAAATGATTAGTTTAAAATTATATGTAATTCCAAATAGGCAGAGTTTTCCAATATGTCTTGCAAAATCTCAAATAAATATGTTGATTGTAAACATGTAATCCCCATTAAAAATATATACACAACATAATGGCAATCCATTATGAACAAATATACTTGACCAATGTGTGGAATAATTAATACAAGAGTTGTTTACTAAAATCAATTTGAAAAAATAAAAATACAAAGACAACATATGGAATAAGATACAAAATCATTTGGGATATTATCCCACATTGCAAAACTAAATCTAGGCATGTAAATCATTTCCAATTTTTATTTTTGTCATTTTTTTTGAGCATTAAAGAGAGCATGAACTAGCCCCAAAGTATTAATGTTGAATTTCTTTGTTTCTTTTTCCTTTTTCTTCTTGGGTCGTAAAGTTATGAGCTCCTTATATAACTTGGTCAGTAGCCAACTTTTTCACTTCTTGTCCTGGTTGGTTGAGTACAATCATCCAATAATCCCATGATTCCAACTCTCCAAGTACAAAAAATAATGCACGGTTTGTACTTTTCTTCTATTTTCAAGTATAGCATAATTGACTTCTTTTGATTATACAGATAGAAAGAAGAAAATCCTAAAAAACTCATGTAACACCATCCAATCCAAAGAACTATAATCAGCATAGTATCCCCCAAAGATTGGATATGAAATAATGCAAATGAGGGATGAAGAAAAATCGTACAAGTATAGCAGTTACATTCCCAAATTGTAAGTTCTCAGTTGATCGAACAACTGTTCCTCTCAACAATATCCACCAAGACTTAGAATAATGGGGAAGACAGTAAAATCAATCACCCAAGACCTATAAATTAAGTTGCCAGCAAGTTTGGTATGCTGCTCACAATTCCACTAGAAAAAAAATTGGAAAAGTGATTGAACATCTATTTTCTACTGATTGAGAATGTTAGGTCACCCAATCCCCTGTGGAAGCCATGAGCTAGGGTTTTCTTTTGTTAGCATTGAGTTTTTTGACAAAGCTCAACTTTGATTTCAAGTCGTGTGTGGGCTTTGTCATTGTGGCCTATTGGAGAAAAAAAATGTAAAAAATCTAATGTAATTCAAGGACACAAAGGACAATTCCACCAAGAGGTAGATGGCATAGTGGGGTGTGATTAACCAATCACACCCCCAACCATGAAACTTGATTAGTAGATAGTACCTGCTACAGTACCGGGCGAGCGATTAAATTGGACCGGCCCACGTATCCAATGTTGGATATCAAACAATATATTATGGGAGATTAGTAGGCCTTATTGGGCCAAATAGGGGATATCAAATGTGCCCTTAGGATTAGAAATGTTGAGAATAATATATTGAATGACAAAATTATCTCTGCATATAAACTAAATATAAATTTAATTAATAAATATGGTATATATCACCAAGACTTGATTTGTATAACTAAGTTTCAATAATATACTAAAATATTTGCGCAATTAAACTTATTTTTATAAGATTTTTTGTACAATATTTATCTTAAAAATATAAATCTTTGAAAAAAATGCAAAAATAAAACTGTAGTTATGGTCATTTCGCATTCTAGGACAAAAATTTGGGGTGGTATTAAAATAGGACCAAAATTGATTATTGAAAATAATAATAAAAAAAAGAATAGCAACTACTGAAAAATACAGTCAGCACTAATGATTGCTTACATGGTGCATGCATTGAACACCAGTGCAGGCATCACGCAAGTGCCGCCATGGTGACTATGCTTTTCAATGACCGCTGTTCTTTTTTTTTTTTTTTTAATGAATTTTGATCTTACTTTAATACCACTCCAAACACTGATCCTACATTGTGAATTGGCCATAGTTACAGTCATATTTTTACAATTTACCCTAAATTTTTTGTATGAAAATTATTTCTTCCATGCATGACAATGAGATTTCATGACTAAGCTTCTTGTTTTGTAAATTAAAAGATGAATAATATTTTTTAAATACAAATTTACAGTTAATATAAATTTATTTTGTAAAACCACAAACTAATATCCATAATTATATCAAATATAAAATAATTTAATTTGCAAAATAAGTATATGATTTTATAAAATTTGAAAGTTAATTACTTTTGCAAAATAAAAGTCAACTCTTTTTCAAGAAATGTTAAATTAAAAATTATTTGAGGAAAAAGTTAAAAAATAGAGACTTACTTACTACACACTACATATATTTAATCCTTTTCAATGAAGACAATTCAATTATTAAAACAAGATTGGGGATGTAATCGATATTTCACACTTGTCATTTGTTACAATCATAAGCATCCAAACAACTGTATTAAAATTAAGATATCCAAATTATTAATTCAAGCAAGTAAACAAAGTATTGATATATTTTCTAAATAATAAGTCCTATACTTATCAATTGCATTCTATCCTACTAGGGCTCATTTGCTTACCATGATAGAATTAAATGTGATTGATAAGCGTATGATTTATTATTTTGAAAATATATCAACACTTTGTTTGCTTGCTTGGATTACTAATTTGGATATCCTAATTTTAATACAGTTAATTGTTTGGATACTTAGAATTATAACTTATGATAAGTTTAAATATCAATTTCATCCCCAATCTTCTCGTGAAAATTGAATTATTTTCATTGAAAATGTCTAAATATATGTAGTGTTGTGGTGACCAAGTCACTATTTTTAAACATTTTTCTCAAATAGTTTATAATTTATTAAAACTTAAAAAAGAGTTGATTTTTATTTTTAAAAAATAATTTGCTTTCAAATTTTATAAAACCATTGAATTGTATGCAAATTAAACTATTTTATATTTAATATGTTCATGGATATTAGTTTATAATTTTACAAAATAAATTCATTTTAAGCATAAATTTATATTTGAAAAATATTATTTATTTTTTAATTTACAAAAAAATAAAAAGAAAACGTTTACTTAAGCAATCATGGAAGAAATAATTTTCATATAAAAAAAATTAATTTTAGATAAATATTGTATGAAAAAAACTTATGAAAATAAATTTAACTGCACAAATAATTTAGTATTTTTTTAAAAAAAAAACTTAGTTCTATAGATCAAGTTTTAGTGATATATATATTTATTTATTTATTAATTAAGTCTATACTTAGTTTATATGTAGGGATAATTTTATCATTTGATACATTAATCCCGATATTTCTAATCCTAAAATTATTAATTACACCAAGAGAGTGGGATACATAATCCCAATACTTTAAGATAAAATATTGAACTTTTTATTAATTATGAGTTTTAATTATGATAATTAAATAATTAATCACACTAAATTATTACTACAAGAAAACAACCCTTCACTAACGAAACATTTGTGACAAAGAAGGTTCTGTCACAGTATGGAGACAATTGTGAAGGATTTTTGTTGGAATACTAACAAATTTAAAAAATGAGCAAAAATATATATATTAGTTATAATGTTTGTAACGAATATAAAGAATATATATTAATATGAATAGTCTGTCACAAATTTCATAACTTTAAATATGATTTTTCGATTAGTGATAGAAATTTCATCACAAAATTAGTTTTATGATGGACTTTATTTTCGTCACAAACTAATTAGTAACAAAGCATATACTAATGAATTTGTTAAATAAATCCATCATAAATTTAATAAAAGCTATCATTTTGTGATGGATCTATTTTACAAATCCATTAGTATATGCTTTGTCACTGATTAGTTTGTGATGAAAATAAAATATGTCACAGAACTAGTTTTATGATAGAATTTTCCATCACAGTTCGAAAAAACATATTTAAAGTTATGAAATTTGTGACGTACTTTTCAAATTAATATATACTTTTTATATTCGTCACAATTATCATAACTAATATATATTTTTGCTCATCTTTTTAAATTCGTTAGTAAATCATCAAAAATTCATCACAATTATTTTCACACTGTGATAGAACTCTCTTCGTTACAAATTTTTTGTTAGTAAAAGAGTGTTTTCTTGTAGTGTATATATCTGTCATATACAATCCTACCAATCAAATCAGTCTCTATGGTAAACAAACGAGCCCTTATTGGCGCTACTGGGAAAGAAAATATTAACGTATATACCGTACTCTAATTGTTGGCGCTACTCTTATTTGTTTCTTTTTCGTTTTTCTTTTTTTCTTTTGGCCCAAAACTGGAACAAGCGTTGAGGTACAAATGGTGCTTTACATGTTATAGATGTTATTTTCACACAATTAATGGGCGCATGACCAGCAATCATGCAACACGAATGAAATGCTTAATGAAATGGAGAATTTGAAGCAGATTATGGAAATATAAGGAAAGGAAAATAATTGATAATATTAAAATTTCTATTAATTATATATAAGTAATAAAAAATTCTATTTTTTCACCTTTATAATTTTTATAATTTTAATAGTAACAAAGATAATGTTTAAGTTGTCATTATCAGTAATTAATGACACATAATCTATAGTGATAATTTATTGACAATGAAAGTTTCATCATAAACTATAGTGATAATTTTTATTGTAAACAGATTATCTACATAGGAGTGTTGCTAATTTTAAACAGTGATAACATGAAATATTGGTTTTAGTTATAGTATATTAAACAACGTATTGAGATGAAATAAAAGTTATTGTCATTTAAAAAATATCCTTAGAGATAAAGTAAAAATTATTATCGCTTAATGCACGCCATTTGTAACAATTTTTATATTGTTATCTTTTCTAGTCACTAATATTATATTTTTTTATTGAAAAATTTAGTGCCCACGCTATAATAAAATTAAACATTGAAGAAATTAACCACTTAAATAATATTATATTTAAAAATACCACTTATAGTGATGTAGATAAAGGTACTAATCTATTTTTGTTGTGGCATTAATAAAATGCAACAAAAAAATGTATCTCATGATATTTTAAAATGTTATCAAAATTAGATTAAATAACATGTCAAAACGTCATTGAAGATATTTGTTTCCTTGAAAATAAGAGAAGAATAGAAAGGAACTTTACTATGAAGTATAAGAAGTAGTGATAACTGAATTAGTTTGTTATTCAATATTTGTAAGTTTCAAAAAATATTCTATAAGAACCTATACAAATTTTACCTGATAATTTTATAATTAAAATAATTAAATTTTAAGAGATTGTTGAAATTTTAAAAATGAGTTAGGAACACTTTAGTTTTTTGTGAAAAACTTATATACAAAATGCAAATATTTTAATTCAAAAGCTTACAATTGTTTTAAAAAAATATTATCAAATAAACAAATATTTTTAAGAGCCAGCCAGCTACTTCAGTTCGCCAGTGTTAATTTCAAAGTGATAATTCACAGTCATTGTGATGTAACTAAATTTGCTAAGGAGAAGGGCGATCAAAATGGACATGGAATTAATTTGCTGGAAGTCTAATATTAATTGGTATGGTATTTCCCTGCAGTTGGACATGATATATAAGTGCGTACAACTGTGCATATATCTCTAAAACACTGGTTAATTAGTTCAGTGATCTCTCTCTATATATTCACATCACCATATGATCAGCTCTCCAATTTTATTTTATTTTATTTTTCTTTTATTCTAATTTAATTAATATTTCATCTTTTATTTTATAGAAAAATTCACGCCAAATATATATTGAAGAAAATAAGAAAATGAATTAACGGAGAAATATAACTTTACCTACAGGCTGCATGTATCTGTAATATAAATTTATGTATCACAAAGTGGGATACAGTAAGCCCAGAAAGGCCACTAGCTAGTAATCTCCTCTCCTCCACTATTATCAAAGTTCTTGGTACATTTTTTTATACTTTGATTTTAGAAGAGAAAATAATATTAAAGGTATAAAAAAAAACTTGTGTTCAGTCAAAAATAATATTGTTGTTAACGATCGATTTAGTAATAAATAAAATGTTTTTTTATTTATTATGATAATGATGATTTTTAGAAACTAAATAGTAATAACTATTATGTCTTGCTTGAACAATTAGCCGTAATAATGATGATGTGTTAAACGATAGATATATCACTGGCTGCCGGGGGCATGATGATGCACAGCAGCAGCTCCGGCACGAGATTATTAAGCCAGGGTTTTTGACCTTTTTCTCTGAGCACATAACTTTTTGGACAAAAACGGCACAACTGGTTTTCATCCGAAATATCTCCCAAGTGTGGAATCTCCAGTCAATTTTAGACCAAATTTCGACTATGTTTTGAATTTTCTGCCCAAACTGAATCTATAACTAAAATTGTCATTGAGTCGGATGGTAGACTAAGAAGGTGCTTGGATGACTTTGTAAGTTTTTAAAAATATTTTATAAAATTTTTTATTGTTGTTATTATTATTATTTTTAAAATCTATATGTTTCTAAAGAGGATGATCTTATAAACCAAAATTTTATTTTATATATGTGTGTATATATATATATATCTTGTTTTTAAAATAAAATCTAACATAAGTTGTATAAATATTTTATAAGATATAGAAGTTAGTAAATAAATTTAACCAAACATGTCTCGTATTACAAAACAGGTAGAGGAAGGCTTAAAACCTTGAGATTAGGCTATTTTCAGTTTACGTACTATTCACTTATGGTCATAGCAAGCACATTTTATTATTTGTTTCTAACCTTTATGCTTTAATATATAAACGACCACAGCTTTATTACAGAGGTAAAGAGGGATTTGAGTATGTTTGCCACTGTGCATTTGGCAACTCTGTTCAAGGAAGATATTGGAAAAGTGGTCCCAAATTTATGGTGGAAACCCTAGGTTTAATTTCATGCTTAAAAAACCCTAATTTTGACACAAATTCTGAGACTTTAATTAACCAGTGTTTTAATTTATTTTTGTTTTCTCTTAATTTTATTGGGATATTGCACTGCATCTAAAAAGTTTGTAAACTATTAACATGCTCTGTACTTGATTTTAATCATGTCTTTATACATACACACTGTGACACCAGCTTCAAGGGTGGGTCATCTACACAAACCCTAACTTAATTCTTCTCTTGGAAGTATAAACTCTATTCCAATTTGACTGCCCTCTTTGAAAAATCCACAGTCACACTTATATATATATGTATGTATATATAGGCCACCAAAACTTAAGGTTGATAGCTTAATTAATCATACACAAATTTTTAGATCTACGTCTCCTTGCTTCTTAATTAATTAATTAATTTTCGTAAATTAGGTTGGTTCATAATTGTACGTACCTCCATTAATAATCATTCTTTTTCTAAGTGAATGAGGATAAGTAATTAAGATCTTAGATTATATATAGCTTAATAATTCAAGTATTCAACCAACAGCTAGAATTCTGAGCTCTAGAGATTGAGACTTGGATATATACGAAGCTCAATTAGATTTCTAAGTGGATGGCACAACAGTAGGAATGTCTGTAATTATATATATATGACTTTTGAATCTAATTAAGCATCAAAATAAGAGAAGATTAATTCCGTTGTACTCTATAAGTCCAGCAATTCTACAGACCATGAAAAGAAAATAGAAATTACTCTAATGAAATACTAAACTTGTGATGCAAACTAAAACAGCTTAATTACAAATGGAAAAATCGCGCCGTGAAATTCCTGACTCTGAATGCATGCGGGTGCAGCTAATTAAAGGAAATTACCACTTAATTAATTCATGATGTTTGTATGATCATCAGCTTAATTTTTAATAGCAGAATTTCACGATGTAAACAAGAGGGAGGACAATTAATTGAAAGTTGCCTCAAAATTAAATATTTTCACAATCCTACATCTGACAGAATTGAGCTAGCTAGAACATCTGAACGATCATATTTTCAATTAGATATATTATGCATCTGCTGGAGAGCTAGGGCTTGGGTGAAGATGCTCCTCCTCTCTCGAGAATCCCAAAATCAAAAGATGGGGCTGAAGTAGTCGTACCTCCAGTACAGCTGGTTGCTTCAACATCTTTGTCTTCACTGCTAGTCGACCCTTTAGCACTTTGGTTGGCTCTCTGTCTCTCAGACTCCCTCAATTTGTGCAGGTACCTTAAAAGGGCCTCCGAGTAGTTGTCAAATCCAAGTGAGCTCAAAGCCCAGCAGATGTCGTCTCCATTCACCGTCTTTCGATTCTCCTTGTGGCACCGATCCGATGCTTCACTGGTCACAAAACTTATGAACTCTGATGCACATTCTTGCATTCTTTCTTTGGCTTCTTTGGAAATTTTGGCACTTGGGGGGAGGATCTGCTTCATGATCCGTCCTACGTTGGCGATTGGGAGCAATTTATCATGCTCGTCAGTCATTTCTACGACTATATGATTATCTAATTAGATGTTTTTTTTTATTGACAGACAGACACGTCATCCTTTTTTCTTATTTGATGCTTTTTTAATAATGTATATGCGTTCATAGTATTCAAATACTTTAAATTCTGCACGCTTATAAATATACAGACGCTTTAACATTATCAGGAACAGTCTAGATTTTTTTGGTACTATCCGCAAGTGCACCTCACAAGCCTAATGTGAATGTATTTAGCTCTATAAGGGTTACAAAAGCACCAGGGTGGATGAGTTGGGAGGCATAACTTGGTGGTAAAAGCATTACCATTATTTATGTCATGTCATTGGCCCTAATGAGAGTAGTACACAAAATTTTAATTTTACTTTGTTTTATGTTTGTAACTATTTATGTTTAGTTGTGGAATCTATAGAGCTAAAGAGTATGCAATTCTTTTTTATCATTATTTAATAATTTTGATACGTAGAAGTTAGTGGAATGAGAACTGTACTTTCAACAATTTTCACCTCACTACAGGAAATCTATTATTGATGCCATATATCATTGCAACTAGGGCATATTAACCTAACTTTTCAAGTTATTCCAAAACTTAAATCTATTCCAATACTAAAGCCATTTTTAATTATAGATGAAGCTATCAAAATTTACAAGATATTAAAGTTTTAAAAGATTTTTAGGTGAGTTTATAAGTTTTTCAAATATCTTATAAAATATTTAAAAATTTATATACGTTAGAAATTGTTTGATAATTTTTTTTAAGAAACAAATCTTATAAAATCTAACATCTTTTTTGAAAAAGGTAAAAAGATTTTAATTTATTTTCAAATTCATGCAATGTCTTTATTTTTAACCATTTTAATAACAAAATCATCATTACTGTCATCTTGTAAGTTTTAGAATTTTATTTTATCCAAATACTTTACTAACATATTTTAAAAATAAGATTTAACATTTAACAAGATGTATGAGTTTATATAAGATCTACTAAATAAGTTTAGTCAAACATCCACTAGAATTGAAAATTCTATTATTAATTAATATGATCTTATTGAATCAAACTATTATATATATATATATATTCTATGCATTGGAGTCTATTTTGGATTTTCTATTTCAATTAGTGTTTCATCATATATTTTACATAATTTGTAAATGCATGTCATGCACTACTACAAAAGAGAGTTTTCGAGACTATTTTACCTTTAAAAGCTTGAAAATTGCCTCTAAAATATATACGGAGGTATTGGGGTAATTATCCTCCATACTTGCAATTGTGAATTATATAGAAGCCATTTTAGGTTTGTCTTTATATGAAACAATATAGATATATTTTTTTTTATTTTTTAGAAGCTATTTTACCATCATTTATAAGCTATTTCAATATATGCTTCGATACATAGACCTTCAAATAGTTTATAAGGATAATTAATATAAAATTGCCCACTTAAATTATTATTAGTGACTATTTTAAAATATACCTTTATATATTTGTCTCTAATTATATAGTTTTGTTGTAGTGATATTTATATGATTCAAAAATAAATATCTTCATTAAGTTATGTAATACTCAATATATTTATTCAATTTATGCATAACAAAAAATAAAATACCTATCATACAAAAAAAAGAAGAAGAAGAAGAAGAAGGAAATTACAGTCTGCCAAACGGATTATATCTTAGTAGCAGGCTGTTTTTTGGGAATGAAAACCCTACACGTACTGTTGAGTTGATCATAGTCCATAATTGTGGTCCCAACTCATATAATCTCAAAGCTTTTAGCACTCCCACCAATGTGTTTTTCATATCTGACCTGAACTGGCTGATTATAATATTGTTTATCAGTTTTAAAACGAATGGACTGCGTTGATGCACGTTTGCTTCTTAATTAATTAATTAGAAATCCTAGTAGTTTCTGGTTACTTGGGTTTTTGCCTTCTAGTCGGCAGGCGGCAGCACAGCCAGCTTTAACTCCCATTTACATCATTCAGGTCATCTTGTGCCATGCACTTCCACAGAGCTTATATGTCAAATATAATATTAATTCTTTCGCCTCATCATCCCCAAGCACGTTATTTATTCACTTTTGTTTTTAACTCTCTTTTTTATTTTATTTTTCTTTTTAACTATTTGTTTTAAGAGTGCTGATCCCGCTGTATAACTTCCTAAAAGAAATAAACAAAAAAAAATTACAAAAATAAAATCATAATAATGACTATTAGTAATGTGGGACTAAAATTTGGTAAGTACAAAATTAGGATGAAAAACTATTGAAAAATTAAAAAAAAAAGAACTTGAATAATTAAAAAATACTATTCGTATTGATAATTGCATATGTGGCACTTGAAAATCACATATGTGGAACACTTCGAGCGAACACCATGCAAATAATCATTAGTATTGATTATATTTTCTTGTGGTCTAAACACTTCTTCTTTCTTTTTTATAATTTTTTTTAAAAGTTTTAATTCTAATTTTATACTATTTCAAATTTTAATTCTACATTACGACTTCACGATAACTAAACAACTATTTATTCATTTTTCCCAAATAAACAAGACAGACCAATTTATTGTATGATATAATAACTAAAGGGTTTTCTTACATATTTTTGTCTGCCATATAATCTCAAAGAGTTGGCATTATATATATATAGAGAGAGAGAGAGAGGGAGGGAGAGGGAGAGGGCGCGCACCAGGAAGCACTTGCACCGGGCAAGCTTAACACAAATTTCTGAAGACTTCCCGATAAAAGAGAAAATAAAAAAAAATCTTTTTTCTTTATTACTTATATATATTTTTATCTCAGCACGAGTTTGACCAAGCGCTTGAGAAGATAAAAATTAAATTTGAATATTTATGGTGTATCTAAAGTCATTAGAAATTAAGGGCTTGTTTTTTTTATTATATTTTGGTCATTTTTCAGAAAAAAATGTGGGGAATGAGTTTTTGGGAGAAAATTTGAAAAATGTGTCATGTATTTCTTTTTATTTTGGAAGAAATATGAAAAATAATTTAAGAATGAGTTATTTATTTATTTAAGTTTTGAAAAGAGACAAACTTTACAGTAAATGTCAAATTAGTTATTTTTTTTGTTGGGTTTGTAGAGTAAAAGTAATTTTTGTATGCATTACATGTATATATTTGTAGTTGGATGATGTGTGTGTGTGCATATATATTTGTAATGACCAAAATATGAGTGCAATTAATTTAATTAATTAATTATTTTAAAATTTATATTTTTATAAATTTAACATTAGTTAACGATGTAATTTCGGAATAAAATAAATATTAATAAATATTAATTATTCATAAATCATAATTATATTTTAATTATAAAAAAAATCAGCTTATATCATAATTATATCACAATTGTTAATATCGACTTATGCAAAAAATCAATTATTATACATTAATTATGAGGGTGAAAGTTGTATTTACAAGATTGGGTTAGGATTTTGATAATCGACTTGTCTGGTTGAGTGAGTGAGCTTCATGTGCAGCTGGGCTGAGTTCTACTCACTAGCAAACGCTAGACTAGTTGAGCTGCACTCGACCAAGACACTCTGTCACTTAAGTTAGTGTTAGATTAACCAAATGAAGGAGCAGTTGAGTGAGGGCTTTTTAGCATATAATGGCATACCTTATGAGAGGCTAGCTATAAGGTATTTATAGCTCTTCCAAATAGTGGATATGTCCAAGTTGCCCTTGTCATGCATATAGGGCTCCTATCCTTGCACGAGAAGTTTTAGGTCTTCTCCCATTTGTGTACTTTTTTAGGTGGCACAATCTCTACCTTTTGGGGGCAAGTCAGTACAGAAGAGCATGCCTCTAGTCTGGCACATCAGGATAGGTGGTATTAGGGTAGCATGTGCCATTAATGCAAAGATATGCCACCCGTCAAGACATATAATGCAGCAAAGATATGACTCTGCAAAACGTCGACTTGCCTAGTTGATGTCCAAGTTAAAACATAAGGTGTTTCACATTCGTATGGGGCTAGTCGACCTCATTCATTCAACCTATGCTTTACTCTAATAGAACTAATGCTACCAGGAGCATTGGAGCGGGGCGAGTCTAGGAGGTTGAATGAAATTGATAGAAACTTAGGCCTCAAACATGAGATGGACCTTACCAACTATACCTGGGTCAATAGTTGTTGGGTTAGGCCTATTAGGCCATCCCATATCATGACTCCCCTTAACTTCTGAATTTCAATCGAGAGGATCGACAAGAGAGATTGAGGAGTAGACCACTGACAAGTAGTGAGATTCAGTCAACTAAGGTTTGAATGCATTTAATGCGTTTATTATATTACACCACACAAAGCGTCAAATGACAGTTGTATTATTGTTACAATTGTTTGGGTTCCTGTGCCAAGATGCTTATAAATAGGTGAGGTTAAACCTTTAATTTTCACTTCGCATTAGGTTAAGTTACATATTTATTGTGCTTTCTATCATTATTTTGTGCCTTAGAGTTCATCAAGACTGTGTAAGTTTTTCCCCAGTTTATTTTGAGTATATCATTTTCTCAAGCATGTTAGGTCTATACAATGATGTGGGTAGCTAGGGGAGTGATAGTGAGGCTACTAGGTCATATCAAACCTTATCCCAGGAGGAGGGTGGTTATGCTAGTAGGTTGAGCAGCTTTTTGAGTGATAGCTCGACCTTCAGCAATTCAAGCGATGACCACTTTACTACTGGGGGAGATGCTAGCCCGAGTCAAGTGTTGGTGCCTCACGATCAACTTTTTACCCTTGACCATTATAGCAAAATAGTGTCTAAAATCACTCCTATTAACCTTGTACATATCAGGCAACTCTATCACGTTCCCCCATAATATGAGCTAATTGTACCCGAACTTTGAGATAGGATGCATTGACCTCCTCAGGGGGTGTATTAATGTGTTTGAGGAGGCTTTTAAATGTGGCCTTAGATTCCCTTTTATTCTAACAATAGTCCACCTGCTAACAGCTCCAAAGGTCTATATAATGCAATTATTACTAGATTGTTTCTTCACCATATATAGTTTTGCGGTTCTTAAGCACATATTTGACCAACCAACCACCTTTGCAAACCTTTCCAATCTTTTTCATCTTCTAATGTCTCGAAAGTCAAGTAGCACCAATGAGTCGAGTTTCTATTACCTTATTGCTTGATCGCACCAAATATTTCTTATCTCCCTATCCTCCTCTTATGATCAAGAGTAGAAAAAACACTTTCTATATGTTTGAGGGCCAAGGGGCTTTAATATTCCAAGGGGGTGGTGGATGGGTCATGTCGAGATGTTGAGTAATTTGACTCCAACTTAGCCTAATACCTTCATCTAGGATTTGGTCAAGTTTGGTCAAATGGAGGCCTCAGTGTTTATTGAGGACAGGAGTTTGGTGTTGGTTGGCTTATCACCAATCCAGCTAGACTTACTAGCAGATGCTCGATAGGTAGATAGTGATGTTGACCTTCAATGAATTTTCTTATTTGCATGTATCATGGTTGATTTTAATAGTTCTTATTGTTGGTTATTTTGTTGGTAGATCGAGAATAAATAATGAATTACTTGAGGTAAAAGTTTTGGCTCGAGCTCAAAGAAATGAAGAATGCCGATGGGCTATGGTAGCTCATCGAGAGGCCACTCTGGTCATGGTCCTATCACCTCAAGCCTCATAATCGTCACTAGCAATGTTGCCTACTCGGATAGTGCTGACAATGGGTAGCAGCCTTACTAGTCGGGGTAAGAGACAGATGGTCAAGCAAAGAGGTCTTGCTAAAAAAAAAATTGTGGCCAAGAAAGGCAAAGGAAAAATTAGGGGGTCGAGCTAGCCATTGGAGTATAATCTATTTGGGTAGTGCGGGGATGATGTGTTGTTCCACCTACTGATGTTGTCATCTCCTTAGTTTGGGATAGAGTTAGCCATGGTTGTCCACAACTTACTCTCTATGTTGTTAACAAGGTTGGTTAGGGTTGCTCCGCTCAAGGTGATGATGGCCAGGACTATTTTCGTTCGGCCAGAGGAAGTTCATGGACTTAAGCTAGAATGCTACACTCAGAGCTCGGGTGTATCACTCAAATATGGTAAGGGTCTAGTTGATTAGCATGTTTTGTCAATTGTTATTCTACTAGTCGATCATTGTCAATTGTCTTGTTAACACTACTCAGTTTTATCCACCAAACAAAAGCAAATTTCTGGTCAGTGAAATGGGGTCGTCCTGACCAGCCCTTGCTGTTGTTCAACCTCCCTTTATAGGGATCCAAATAAAAAGTAGATAGCCTTATGGTGGTTGCCATTCCCTCAAGCGATGAGCTCAATCAGATAATTGAAGATGATGCTTGAGGGGCTCGGACTGACAACGCAAGGTTGAACAACCGCTGAAGTTTTTATTGTATGTATTTGGCTGCCCTGCGAGGCGTTGCTTTGTAATTTTTCCTTCATCTTTTTCTTTCTTTTTTTTATAGTCAGAAGTTTACAAGTTGAATGAAATTTCTCTTTTTCTCTCATCAATGTGTATTAATAAGTTTTGCTTTTCATTTAACATTTCCATTTTCGTTGAATGTCAATCGTTGATGAACCACAATTTGATCTCAGATAACATAACTCCAAAAATAAGACAAAGGTTTGAATTGACTAGTGTAAAGGTAATGAAATTAATATAAGATGTTGGTCGACTTTAGGTTGATTTGAATAATTTCTACTATGAAATGATCATATTAGTTTGATGTTTTTTTTTTCTTTTTTTTTTAAGTTGCCTTTGATTACTAGGTCAAGCATGAACAATCAACTTGCTTGGTTTATTTAGGTCAAGAGGCCTTGACTTTATGTCTCAAAGGTATTATTTCGATCGACTACGAGGTTAACTACGAACAATCAATTGGCATGGTTTATTTGGGTAGGGAAGCATTGACTTCACGGCTCAAAGACATTGTTCTGGTCAACTACATGGTCAATTATAAATGATCAATGTATTTATTAGTTTAGGCTAAAAAGCCTTGATTTGGTGACATGGAGTCATTATTTTGGTTGACTACGGGGTCAACTGCGAACAATCAGTCTTGCTTGGTTTATTTGGGCCAAGAAACCTTAACTTCATAGCTCGAAATAGTTTTTTGGTCAACTACGTGGTTGATTATAAATGATCAACTTGTTTATTAGTTTAGGTTGAAAAGCCTTGATTTCATGGCATGAAGCCGCTATTTTGGTCGACCACATGGTCGATTTCCTATTTTTGAATTCAAATTGTCAACTACAGGGTCGATTGGAAGTACCTAGCTCTTTTTTTGGCTTTGGGGAGAGAATGCCCTAATTGTACAAGTAGATAGTTACAGAAATGTTAGAGATTTCTTTCCTATGAGATAATACAATGGAGACTAAAAATTTCTACATATATAAAATTTCTTTAAATTTAAACATCCCAAGGTTGTAGGAGCTCATTTCCACTCATATCCACTAGTCGATATGCATTGTGGTTTGACACTTTGATCACAGAATAGGGTTCGTCCCATTTTTGGTCTAGCTTGCCAATATTTTTCAACACCTATACTTTCTTGAGGACAGGATCACCAATTTTGAAGCTATGCAAATGAATTCCTTTATTGTAATGCTCTATTATCTTTAATTTGTACCGTTACATTATGTTGTAAGCTTCTTGTCGTAGCTTATCAATGGTTTCTATGTCGAGTTTCCTTTTGGATATATTTTGATTAGATTAAAATGGATGACTCGAGTTGTATGTTGTATCATTTCGAATGGGATGACTACTTCAAAATCACATACTAGACTATAGGGGCTATGACCTATAGCTATTCAAAGGGTGGTTCTGGACGCCCATAATACTCTAGGGAGGTCGTCCACCCAACTCAATCTTGTCCCTTCTAGTCAAGCTTTAAGATAGTTGATGATAGTTTTGTTTATTAGTTCAGTTTGGCCATTAGCTTGAGGGTTTCTAACTAAAGTAAAGTGTTGGTGGATCCTTATTTTTGTTATGAAATTAGGTTTCATTGTTTAAGATGAAGACCTTGGGGAGACTAAAATGGCAGATAATGTTCTTTCAAATAAATCTATTGATTGCCGCATCAGTTATTTTCAAAACTACCTCTGCCTCAACTAATTTAGTGAAGTACTCAACCACGATAATGATAAATTTTCTCTAACATGACATCTTTGGAAAGAAACCTACTATGTTGATCCCTATTGGTCGAATGGCCATGCAACCTGAACATTTACCATAGATGTGGTGAGCTGGTCTGTCTTAACCAATTTAGTGAAGTACTCAACCACAAAAATGATAAATTTTCTCTAACCTGACGTCTTTGGCAGGAAACCAACTATGTCGATCACCTACTAATCGAATGGCCACGCGACCTAAACATTTGCCATAGATATGGTGAGTTGGTATGGTATGTTCGAATGGACTTGGCAGGACAAACACCTTTAAGCAAAGTTGATGACATCTTTTAACAGTGTAGGCTGAAAGTATCCATATCTGATAACCTTAGGGGCCAGAATCGTCCTCTAGAATGATTTCCACAAATGCTTATGTGGATGTCTTGTAAGATTTCATAGGCTTGGTATGGATCCATGTATCATAATGGTAGACCAAATATTAACCTTTTGTAAAGTTAATTATGCTCATTGAGGGCAAATTTAGCTGTTTGAGCTCTAAATCTATGCACCTCACCTTTATCTTTAGGAACTGTCCTCTGACTAAGGGTAAAGCTTTGTTGCATCATGCTAGGAAAGAGTGACCTCATCTACATTCACCATAAAGTTTTGGTCGAGGGAGCCTATTGTTGGTTTACCTATGACCAAAAATGTTATAGTTCTATCTCTAGTCCTTCTAATTGAGCTTGCAAATTTGGATAAGGTATCAACCCACTCATTCCCTGATTGGGGTACCTGGTTGAGGGTGAATTTCTTAAATGCCTGATATAGTTTTTTCACCTAGGCCAGGTATTGGATCATCGTGGAAACTTTGGCTTCAAAGTCCCCTTTGACTTATTTCATGACTAGTTGGGAATTCATGATTGCTGGTAGTTGCTTGACTGCCCGATCAACTGTCATCCTCATGCCCGCAAGGAGGGCCTCATATTTAACTTCGTTATTAGTGATCGAGTAGTTAAGTTTGATTGTAAAGTCATACTTCTTCATTAGTAGAGAGCGGAGTGAAACACCTATCCCACATCCTAAAGCAGTTATTGACTTATGGACATGCCAAGTCCAAATATAAAGGGTGTTGTCGCTCGTATTAGAGAGGTTGACCTATTTTGTGATGAAATCAACTAAAGCTTGTGCTTTTATAGCCATTCGAAGTTGGAATGTGATATTGAATTCTCCTAATTCAATAGCTCACTTAGTCAGTCTCTCTGATGTGTCTAGCTTTGATAGCACTTACTTTAATGGCTGATTTGTCAATACTATAATCATATGGGATTGGAAGTATGGTTTCAGTTTTTGAGCTGTAGTGACCAAAGCGAAAATAAAGTTCTCGATCTCAAGATAGTTGTGCTCAGGGCCTCGGAGTGCCTTGCTGAAGTAATAAATAAGCTGATGACTTTCATCCCTTGTCAAGACTAGGATTGAGCTAATCAAGGCAATGGACACAGCCAAGTACAAGCATAGAACTTCTCCTAGCTCTGGTTTTGGCGAGCATAGGTGGTGAGGAGAGGTGTTACATAAGTTTGACCAGAGCCTGATCACACTATTTTGACCATTGGAAGCCCAATTTCTTCATGTTTCTGAGTATTTAAAAGAAAGGTAGGCTCTTGTTGGCCAATCGAGCAATAAACCTACCAAGAGCTATGATCCTGCCAACCAAATGGTGTACATCTCTGATTGTTTAGGGTGGGGTGATGTCTAAAACTGCATGGATTTTCTATATATTTGCTTCAATGCCCTATTGGCTAACCACGTAACCTAAGAACTTACCTCCTTGAACCCCAAAAGTGCATTTATTAGGGTTGAGTTTCATACTAAACATCCATAGGTTGAGGTTAATTAGATAATCCTTGGCTTTCTCTATTTTGATGATCAGGTCGTTGATGTAAACCTCCATAGACTTTTCAATTTCATTCTTAAACATAAAATTAACTAGTCTTTGGTAAGTTTCCTTGCATTTTTCAGCCTAAAAGGTATTACTAAGAAATAGTAAACCCTATTAGGGATAACGAAGAAGGTTTTATCTCTATCCTTGGGTGCCATGAATATTTGATAATAATATTGAAAAGCATTCATCATACTCAACAATTTACAACTAGTAATAGAATCAACTAGCAAATCTATGCAAGGCAGAGGGTAAGGATCTTTAGGGAAAGCATTATTCAAATTAGTAAAATTATTACACATATGCTATTTTCCCTCATTTTGAAGGATGAGTACAATATTACAAAACTAAGAGGGGTATTGAATTTTTACAATATATCTTATATCTAAGAGTTTGTTAACCTTATCTTTGATGATCTGGCATCTCTCTTAGCTTTGAAGGTCCTCATCTTATACTTTATTGGCTTGTATAAGGGGTCAACATTGAGGCAGTGGACAATAACACTTCCCTAGAGGTTGGATGCTTTTCATGCAAATACATCGATGTTTCAACATAGGAAATTAACTATAAGACACTCCATGTGGTGGCCTATGTCACTTTCGATCCTATTAGTCTTATCAAGGTTCCCGAGCTCCAATTTAATAGTTTTGAACTCCCCAATGAGCTTGACCTTGGTGTCTTTTAGTTTTTCTTTCTTACTCGCATGTCCCTCATCAGGTTTTACTACAGGAGCATCCATTAAAGGCTTCAATTATGGTTGATTTTTTTGCTCAGTGGGCTCAATCAAAATAGTGTGTGGTGCCATGTCTCTTTTGTGTTGCACAGAAGTTCACTTATGCTAGTTGGGGTTGGAAATTTGCTGTTCATGTGGTAGGTCGAGATAATGGCCTAGTAGTCATTCAGAGATGGTTGCCATATTATAATATTGTAGGCAAATGGAGTATCAATGGCTAAATAATTAATCATGAGAATTCTCCTATATAGGGCCTCCTCAAATGACGTGGATAGGTTGATGGATCCCTCCAAGATAATTTTGACCCTTTAAAATCGACAAGCGATGTATGAACTAGCTCAAATTTTAGAGTCCTAAATTTATTCTTTTCAAGTTCAATAAGAATATGATGTTAACAGAACTGCCATTATCAACCAGGACCTTCCTTACTACAAAATTAGCAATTTTGATTTACACAACCATAGGGCAGTCTATCTTGTGGTTTACTCTTTTGTTCTTGATATGGGAGGTGGCATCAATGAAAGAAGTTAGCTCTACATTGGTTGAGAGCTGGAAAACTATTTTGTTCAAGATAGACTTGGTCAATTCCAGCTTCCACTGGGTCTGTCTCCTGGTGGATTTTGAGTCCCCCCTAGTGAGGCCTCCTATAATCATGTTAATAACTTCTCGAATGGGTGGGTAGGGATCCTAGGCAGGTTTTTTCTCTTTGTCCTCCTTTCTCAGGCTAATCGATCTTTCTCTGTGAGGAGTCTGGTTGGTTTTGCCTCTTTTCTATCGGGCACTCTCATCAATATACTTTTTGAGATGGCCTTATCAAATCAACCTCTCAATTTCATCGTGCATGTTGAAACAGGCTTCAGTGTCATACCCCTTATAGCGATGGAAATGGCAGTATTTCTTTGATCTTTTCATCGCCTCAATCTTCGTCAACATTTTGGGCTTCTTCGGGAGGTTATCGTGCTGAATGGCAAATAACACCTCTTTCCTTGAAAGATTGAGTAGGATATAGTCATGAAAGCACTTGATGGAAGATCATCAACCTTCTCTATTCTAATAGTTATCTTTCTCTTTATTTTTCTCCTTGTCAATCTCAAGGTTACCATATTTAAGTCTATTCATATCCTCTTAGGTCATGTATCTCTCTGCAAGGTCAAGCAACTCCTCCATCAATCGAAGCCGCTCACACATTAATGCATTAGCACATTTCTTATATCTAAAGCCTAAGTAAAATACATCAATCAGGAAATTAATTCGAGGGCTATCAATCTTCAACACCTCTATATTGAATCTAGTAAAGAAATCATGAAGGGATTCCATCTCATTCTGCTTAACTATGTACATGTGAGTGTGAGGAAGCTTCACCTTTCTCTGACTGGCAAACGAATGCAGGAATTTATCACAGAACCAGTCATATGTGTAGATTGACTCCAGCTTAAGCTTCACGAATGAGTCAAGTGCAATACATTAGAAAGTGGTCACTAGCATCTTTGCATGGATGTACTCATTATGCCCATACAATTGCATCATATGCTCAAACTGAAAAAAGTTTTCATTGGGGTTGGTTAAGCTATCATATATGGGCAAACTGGTGGGAGCTTTAGCATCAACAACGATGCATTCCTTGATTATCTCCTGAATGAAAGGTGACTCCATTTTCTAACAACAATAAGGGGTGACCTCACCGTGCAAGCTTCTATTTATGTTTCTCCTCGAGTTCTCCTTGAGCCTGTGATTTAGTTGTTAGACCTAGTGAGAAACTTCTTCTCATTCCTCTCAATTATCCTGGGTCAGGTTTCTATTTGACTGAGGTCTCGCGTGTTTGACCTTATCGCTACAAGGCTCGAATAAGTTGAACACCATGATCTATGGAATCTATAACCTCCTACCAAGGGTTTTGTCGGGGTCCTTTCTTGGAAAGCACCCAGGGCTTTCCTAGCATTGGGGCAGAGGTCGTTTAGCCTTTATTTCTCTTAGGTGGGCCTTTCTTCTCTTTGGATAGGTTGTGGCGTTGCACTAGCTACTAGCCCTAGTTGAATTGTATATCTGTTCAAGGTGGTGGAACGTTGAGTAGAGATTTGTGCAGAAATTTACTCATTTATGAGTTGCATCAGTTGGGGCGTGGTCAAGGTGATCACTTGCTCTAGTTGGGCGCTAAGCCTTAGTAAATCAATCTCTTGCTAAGGTCGAGAAGGAGGTGTTGGGGAGCTTCTGTTCTTTTCTCTCTCTCTGAAGTGGTTCGCCTAGTGTTAACCATTTCTCAGTCGTAGACTCTAGCTCCCCATAGATGGTGCCAAATGATGAGGGTGAAAGTTGTATTTACTAAATTGGGCTAAGATTTTGATAATCGAACCGTCTGGTTGAGTGAGTGAGCTTCAAGTGTAGCTAGGCTGAGTTTTGCAATCACTAGTAAACATCATGCTAGTTGATGTACTCTCGATTAAGGCACTCTAATGCTCAAATCAGTATCTAATCGACCAAATGAAGAAGCAATAGAGTGGGGGCTTTTTAGTATATAATGGTATATCTTTTGAGAGGTTGGCTATGGGGTATTTATGGCTTCTCCAAATGGTGAATATGCCCAAGATGTCTTTGTCATGCAAATAGGGCTCTTGTCTTTACACAGGAAGTTTTAGGTCTTCTCTCATTTGTGTACTTTTCCATATAGCTCCATCTCCAGCTTTTGAGGACAAGTCAGTACATAGGGGTGACTCTCTAGTTTTGCGTGATAGGATAGGCAGTACTGGGGCGGCATGAACCATTAATGCGGAGGCATGCCACCCATCAAGGCATTTAATATTGTAGAGATACGACTTTGTAGAAAGTCGTTGTACAAGTTAGAACACGAGGTGTTTCACATTCCTGCGGGGTAGGTTGGACCTCATTCATTCAGCATGTTCTATAGTTGAATGGAACCAATGCTACTGAGAGCATTTGCATGAAGTGAGTCTGGGAGGTTAAATGAAGTTGACACCAAGCTTGGGCTTCAAACATGAGATGGGCCTCGCCTACTATACCTAGGTCAATAGCTATTGGATTGAGACTATTGGGTCATACCATATCATTTAGTAAATAAATTACTTAGTAATAATCAAATAATTTTACTTAAATTTAATTAATTCTCTCAACAATTACTTTAAGCATATCAATATTAATTTATTAAACTTAATAGATTATTACATAAGTATCACCTTACAATCAATTTTTTATTATAATTTTAAGTAAATGTGAAGATTAATAATTAATGAAGAATATTTTTTTGAACAAGATTAATTTATTTATTATATAAAATTAAAACATCTTAAGTTATTTATTAAATGAAGAAATATAATATTTAATTAGTATATTTAATATTAAATATGATTAATACATTATTTTATTAATAAGTAAATTTAATTAATTTAGTACATTATTCAATAAATAAATTATTTAGTAATAACATAAATAATATTTAAATAAATTTAATTCATTTTTTTGACGATTAGTTTAATTAAATTTGTGAACATAAGTTTTAGAATTTTTTTTTGCTATTAAAATTTTAATATTTTCATGTATGTATGTATGTATGTATTTATATATGTATATGAATGGATGAAGTGAGAGCGTAATACATAAATGATTGGTGTGAAAGATAGAGCGAGAAAATGATGAGGTGGGTATGATTTTTAGAGTGTAGGATTTTTTGGGTGAATTGGGAGGGATTTTTGGGGGCAAAAGATTGGAGAATATGCCTCTATAAAGAAATTTTTTTAGGAGTTAGAAAAAAAATTTGAAAAAATGTAAGAAAACATAGCCTAAGTTTAACAGCCTAAGCAGTAGTTGAACTGCTCCGAGAAATGCTTTCACCCAAATGAAATTCTACTTGGCTACTTCCCAGGGGTATAAATGAGATGAGACTATTCGCGAATGGTTCGGGTTTGATTTGATCAAAGCTTGTATTCAGCTTGATCTTTTCAAGCCCGAGTCGAGCGAAGCTCAAGCTCGTCAGTCAAATGAGCTGAGCCGAGCTCAATAATACTTGGTTCGAAAAACTCGCGAGCATAAACAAACTTTTTTATTATATATATACATATACATATATAATTATAATCTAAGCCAATATAATAAAATCTATAATAATAATAATAGTAATAATAATTCAGTTTTTTATTTTTAGAAAAACATAGAATAAATTATTTAAAAAATTTATAATTATAGATTTTGTTTTGAGTCTAAATGAACTCTAGTTAATTTAAACCTATACGAACTTAAGTTCGAGTTCATTCGAGCTTAACGAATTGAGCTTTTCTACTTCTTTATAATGAGTTTAATCAAGTCAAGTTCAATAAGGCTTGCCGAACATTCGTTTATTTCAACGAGCTAAGTTTGAGCTTAACTTTTTGTGCTCGATAAAACTCGGTTCGAGTTTGAGCCCGCCAATTAATAAACAAGTTGAGTTTGAATCTGCTAGATTCGGGTTTGGCTTGACTCGGCTGGGGTTGTTTACAGAAATAGTACTTCATCTTTTTTGTCTGATAATGCTCGACTTGCCAGCTAGCTAGTCAAGAAAATCACTTCTTACAAAATTAATTTCAAATACTATTAATATAGTTTCTGCTGTTAAGGTATTTAGTCGCCATCTAAAAATTACGAAATCCTAATATTAATTGAATGAAAAATGATATGTGGAATGGAGTTTTTAAATTGAATAGTATTTTCACGGGAAAAACTTTAGTTACGAAATTTACGGAAATGGCTAACAAGGTATTTAGATCCTAGCTAGACCAAGCAAGATGCCCAGTCGCCAGATGCCTTAGTTAGAACTTAGACGAGGCCGGGTAGGTAATTGAGAGGGGGAAAAAATACCAATCTTAAACTAAAGCAGCTTCGGCATTTGCAGCCAGCTATGTTATTATATACTTACTGACCAATTGCTTAATGGATATTGTTATGTATTTCTGGATTCCAACATATGCTTTTCTTTAAGTGAAACGATGTGGCCCTAAAATTATCAAATTTTTTGCTCGAATTACATCAACATAAGTATGTTAATTTACCTTCATTATAGTTACTAGTTAGATAATTGATAATTAGTAATTTTGACACACTCGATATGTGTGCTAAATTTTTATGACGAAAGATAATTATTCATTTACTCTTTATATGTTACTGGAATTTTGATATTTTAAATGATTTGTTTAAATCTTTTATGATAAGTAAAAAAAAAAGATAGAAGGAAACAATATAAACAATTAAAAAATGAGGAAAGAAAACTACTTAGAATTTTAGAAAAAGCATCCAAAAACATATCAAAAGAATGTAGGTGCTTTATATAATATATAGATTGTTACTTTTTAATATTGCTGAGGTCATAATCAACGTATGTAATGGGTTAATTCTTATACATGTGTGTGGGTGGGTGATAGCACCATGCCAAAAGGAACTCTTGCGTCTACCTCATGATCTAGTTCTAGGCTGCTACAACTTGTCCATAATCATTTATTCTCTTTTTTAATAAGGTGAAATGTTGTTTCAACAGATGAAGCTTTAGTCAACTCCAGCCTTCTCTAAATCTGCCTTCTAGTTGATTTTGAGTCCCCCCAGTAGGACCTCCCACGATCATATCAATCACTCTTCGAATGGGCAGGTGATCTTTATGGGCAAGTTTTTTTTCTTGTCCTATCTCTTTAGGCTAATTGACCTTACTTTACGAGGAGTCCGATCAATTTTGCCCTCTTTGACTTGAGCATCCATGGCTACATACTTTCTAAGATAGCCCTGTCTGATGAGCCTCTCGATTTTGTCATAAAGGTTGAAACATTCGTTAGTGTCATGCTACATTTTATTTATAAAAGTGGCAATACTTCTTTAATTTTTTCATCATTTCAGACTCCATCAACTTCCTCGATTTTTTAAGGAGATTGTCATATTGAATAGCAAACAGGACTCTCATCAAAATGTTCAGTAGGATGTAATTGCGGAAACACTATTGGAGATCAACCTCTTTGTCTATGTTTCTGGTCATCTCTTTCTTTTTTCTTTTTATCAACCTCAAAGGATATGAACTTAAGCTTGTTCATCTCCTTTTGGGTCATATACCTCTTCGCTAGGTCAAGCAGTTCCTCCATTGACCTCGGGTGCTCATGCACAAATGCATTAGCATATTTTTTATATTTAAGTCTTAGGAATAACAATCAATCAGGAACTCAATCCTAGGATTGTCTATTTTTAGGACATTCATGTTGAACCTCGTGAAGAAGTCACAGAGGGACTCCCCTTTATTTTGCTTGACGATATAGAGATGGGTATGGGAGAGTTTCACCTTTCTTCGATAGGCAAACTAATGCAAAAATTTATCATAAAGTTGATCATAGGAATATATCGATGAGGGCTCCAGCTTCACAAATCAATCGAGCATAATGCCCTAGAAAGTGGTCACCAACATCTTAGCATAGATATACTCGTTGTAACCTTACAGCTGCATCATATGCTCGAACTACATCAAGTGCTCATTGGGGTCTATTGAGTAGTTGTATCTTAGTAGTTCGGTCGGGACTTTGGTGTTGATAGCAATGTGCTCATCAATAATCTCTTGGACAAAGTGGGAGCCTCTATCTCGATGAGACCTCTGGGGCCCTTTAGGTTGGGCATCCTATCTGTGTTTCTCTTCAAGATCTCATCAAGGTATTTGTTTAGTTGTTGTACTTGGTGGGAGACTTCTTCCCACTCCTCCCAAGAAGCTTGGGTAGTATTCCAATTGAATTGTGGTCTCATGCGCTCAACTTTATCACACTGTAGGGGTCGAATAGGTCAGGCCAAGTGATCTGTGGATTTCTCCACTTCTTTGTATTTGTCATGTCTGGAACGTTCAATCCTATTGCACTGCAGGGTTCGATTATGTCAAATGTGGTGGTCCACGAAGTTAGCAATTTTCTCCCTTAACTCTGGTTGCCCTCTCTCTCTTTAGGGGTGTCTAAGGCTAGCTTCATGTTTCGCTAGTGGCCACTTGGATTCCTGGCGACCACGACTGTCCTAAGGGGACCTTTCTTC
This sequence comes from Jacaranda copaia, assembly GCA_014898725.1. Taxonomy (NCBI): domain Eukaryota; kingdom Viridiplantae; phylum Streptophyta; class Magnoliopsida; order Lamiales; family Bignoniaceae; genus Jacaranda; species Jacaranda copaia. Next base: position 3,472,050 of record JACGDI010005475.1, on the reverse strand, counting down.
TGGTAGAGGCGATTGTGGAGTGGTACTACCAATATGGACCAACACAGTGGTGTGCCTGTTTAATGCAACAAAAAGTTGAACAGAGATTTGTTCATTTATCAATTGCATCAACTAGGGCATAATTAATGTTACAATTTTCTCCTGGGGTGTGCTAGGGCCAAGAGCGTGTGAACCTTGTTGGGGGTGGAGATAGAGGTAGAGATACGGATCTCCAGTTATCCTCCCTCTCAGTTGCGGCTATTCTGGTATTCACCATTTTTCAGTTCCAATCTCAATGATTCCCATAAATGGCGTCAAAATAATGAGGTTGAAAGTCATATTTAATAAAAAGGTTGTGTTTAGGCTAACTCGTCCAGAGAGGTCAAATGATCCAACAGTAATATTCTTCAAGGTCTGAGATCTGTAACAAATAGCAAACATTAAATTAACTGAAGTGCCCCCAGTGAAGGCACTCCAACACTCAAGTTAGTTTTGGTTAGAAGAGGGTAATCGGACAGAAGAATAGGAGTATATAATGTATTTGGCATTACCTGGAGTGTGGTTGGTAGTGAGGTATTTATAGCTATCACTTGGTGTGTAATACGTCTAAGATGCTCCTATTAGGTATAGAAGGCTCTTATCCTTGCTTGAGGGTTATTGGTCATTTCCAATCCTGATACTATTCCAGGTGGCATCATCTCCTGATTTTCAGAGTGAATAGTACTCTAGGTAGGCGCCTCCCTGTTAAAGTTGGTGGCAGGATTGGTAGTAGAGTTGGTGACAGAGATTGTACCGGGTGGCACATGCCATTAATAAAAAGGCATGCTACTTGTCAGAACATTAAATGCGGCAAGAATATGAGTCAAAATCGAAATGAGCACTCTGATCAACAATCATCGAACAAGCAAGGCGATCGACCAGAGAGATGGTTGGATGGACCAAGTGGCTTGAAGTCCCCTGTTGGATGCAGTCGAGAACAATCTATTCAACTAGATGACTATGGTTGAGTGATCTGGTCCAACTGGGTTCAGAAGCAACGTTGAGTGGTGCATGTTAAGTGGCTCAGAGGGCTTTCTTTGAGATCGATAACATATTGAATTGGGCCTATTGAATTATTCCATATCAAGAAATTTTTTGACTTAGAATGGAAAGCAGGAAGCCCATTGACAGTTGCATGCCAGAGGCAAAATTTTAAGACATGTTATTTGTCCAAAGACTTTCGGAGAAAAGAAAAGATGTCTAGAACAACATATTATAGTGTTTTGAAGCGTAATAAATAGTACATGTATACATTCTGATACTTATATGCTATGGGTCTGCTTATTAGGCATCAGTCCAATCAAGAGACAAGATATTGGAGTATTGTAAAAAGTATTTGCAGATATTTAGAGAGTATTGTATATTATTTTCTTTGATATTAAGAAGAAAAGCCACCAATAAAATGATGTGCGTTTGCTGATTTGGCATTCATTTGAATGACAATTTGGGCAGTCATTTGGATGTAATTAAGTCCATCTCTGGTTACACATTTTTCCTAAATAGTGGTGCAATCTCTTGGATAATATTAAAAAATAAATTTGTGCATCACTGTTTAAAATAGAAGCAAAGTTTGTGACATGTGCTCCTACTTAATTTAGTTGAGAAGATTCTGGCAACTTTTTGAACTAGTCTCCCAATATTTGAGAATTATGATGTCTTAGTATATTAATTAAGTAATCAAACATTGCTCACATCAGAGGCTTGACATATCATATCAACACTCAACATATATAGACATAAAGTATAATTTTCTAAGAGGTATATAACATTCAGAAGAAAGAGATTGTTCACATATATATATATATATATATATGCCTACGCATTAATTAGACGGCGTTGGTATTGGTGTTAGCCCCTTGACTAAGCTAATATTTAGAGATCTGGGTCAGCTTGATCGCTTCGATTCTACAAATATGATTATAATTGAATATAAGAATGTTTACAATATTATTGCTTTTGGTTGTTCTCACTAAGCAATTGCCTTTAATGTTAAATGGCTTGCAAAAATGAAATAATATTAACTTTGTTAGAGAATGAAATTATATAGATGTCGCCTTTAAAATACTAAGATGAGGCTACTAATTTAATTTTTTTTAATTGAAGTCCCCATAATCCATTAAATTCGTCTACTTGGTAGACATACTTGTATGAGTTTCTACAATATTTTTATACTTACAGAAGAAAATTGAAAGAAAATCAAGTATAGATACATACTTGAACTAATCGTACAATGCATTATTCTAGAACAACTGACGTACACTTTTAATTAGGAAAATGCATCATGTATATCAAATGTTTCATGCCACATATGCTACTATTACCATTTGGATAATGAATAAATAAATTTTTATTTTCTCCTTGAGTTAGATCTAAAGATTTTATATCACCTCATTTTAAACTCTTAAGAGGTTTTAATTAGTAGTGGCAAATGGGTGTATTGGGTTGAATTGGATATGGGTTAGGTTTTTATGGGTTGGGTTGGATATGGGCTGGATTCAAAATAATTTTATACTTATGAGTTAAAAATGGAT
>JACGDI010005475.1:3450974-3465694 GCA_014898725.1 Jacaranda copaia | reverse complement strand
AATTTGTGGGATACCTAAGAGAGTTTTTAGGTTATTACTTTTATGATCCTCTGGAATAAAAGGTGTTTTATTTCAAGGAATGCCACCTTTTTGGAAAAGAATTTCTATTAGAAAGAAAAGGCAAAATTGTTGAACCTAGTGAAGTTCAAGATGGTCATTAAAATCCTACAAGTAGTGGAAACAAATACATATCAAATAGCTTTGTACACAACCTTTGGGAAGGTCAAACCAAATCAAGAGACAACCTAAAAAGTGTGAATTTCTTCATGAGATAGGCCAATCAAATAGTAATTCGAAGACCTATGAGAAAGCTATATTGGTCATAGACTCGGGGATTGGCTAGATGCCCTGAGATTCGAAATAGACTCCATGTACTCTAACAAAGTATGGACTTTGATAAATCTATTGGAGGGAATAGTTTCCATTGGTTCCAAGTGGATCTATAAGTGAAAGCTAGGAGTCAATAGAGAAGTGATGACCTTTAAGGTGCGACTAGTGGCAAAAAGGTTACACTCCAAGACTTGGTATTGATTTTGAGAAAACCTTTGCACCGATCGCAATGCCTACGTCTATCGAATTTTAATTGCCATAGTTGCATATTATGACTATGAGATATGGCAAATGGATGTAAAAATTACTTTCATCAATGGAAATATTGAAGAAAAAAATATGGAGCAACTATAAGGTTTTACAGCTAAAGTAAGTGAGCAAAAGGTTTGCAAACTCAAGAGATCTATTTATAGACTTAAATTGGTGTCCCAAACTTGAAACATATGTTTTTAATAAGATAGTCAAATCGTTTGGCTTTGTCAAAAAGGTGTATGAACCTTACAAGTATGAAAGGCTAGTAGGAGTAGTGTGCGGTTTATTGTGCTTTATGTTGATGATATTTTTTTTTATTAAGAATGAGAGAGAAATGTTAGAGTATACTAAAGCATGATTATCTACACAATTCTTTATAAAAAATTTTAGGAGAAGCATCCTGCATATTGGGAATACATATCTGTAAAGATAGATTGAGGATAATACTAAAGCTTTCCCAAACACCATACATTGACAAGATACTAAAGAGGTTTAGTATGGAAGAATTCAAAAGAGGGTTCATCCTATTAAGATACGATCTTTATCTCTCCTAGTCAATGGCCCTTAAGACTAACAACAAGAGGCATAGAATGTCCCATATACCTTATGTTGTGTATATTGTATGCCATTCAATGTACAAGATTGGATTTGGAACACGCTCTAAGTGTTATGAGTTATTTCCAATGTGATCCTCGTGAATGTCACTGGATGGCCATTAAAACAATTCTTATGTACTTCAGAGGGCTAAGGACTTATTTTTGGTATACAGCAATGGAGAATTGAAACTTAAGGGGTTTTCATATTTTAGTTTCCAATCCGATGTAGATAAGCTAAAATTCACTTCTAGATTGTATTTTGCCTTAATAACAGCATAGTGAGTTGAAAGAGTTCCAAATAAGATACCATGGCCGAGATTACTACTGAGGTAAAATACTTTATGGTTTTGAACACCACAAAGGGAAGTGCTTGCATAAAAACTTTATCCAAGAGTTGGATGTAGTGCCTAGCTACATGAGCTTACAATTGTCTTTGGAAGACAATTTAGGACTTGGGCCAAAATCTCATCAATAATCCAAATTCAATAAATGTGTTATCATTTGATATATGATATCAATTGATAGTGGTGACAACTGAGTGGATAAAGTTGCCTTAGAAAAGAATTTAGCAAAACTACTGTCTAAACCCCTAAATGCAAATGATCTTAGAAGGACATTTGGAGAAGATGGGCCTCAAGGCTATGGAGAATTAGCTTTAAGGTAAGTAGGAGATTGTTGCAATAGTACCTCATAAGCCAATCGGATTAACCTTGTAAACTATTTCATTACAAAATAATTTTGATTGAATGATATTCTTTAAGTGGTCATCTTCATCTTATACTTATTATTACTTCACTGGTATTTGGATAAAGCCCTTAGATCACACAAGACTATAGGACTTGGTCACATAGGCGGTGATCATGGAATAAGTCTTACACAATCGTGATCTTAAATCTTTCAAGTCATAAAATCTTATGAGAAAAGGCATCTAAGATCTGGATAGACTTACGCTAACGATGCATAAATCCAAGAGTTGCATATTGCTCCATTCCATGAGGAAGGTTATTTTGCAAGGAAATAGTTTATAAGGCCAATTAGTTTGTAGGGCAATATTACAATATTATTGTATTTCATGATACATGCACAACCTCAGCATTAAAATGAGAGAAAAAATCTTTCGTGCCTTCATGCTTAACAAATTTAAAAGAATAATTATGTCTAATCATCGCTTTGGCTATCTTTTCCCTAAATACATTTTGATCAAATACTTCATTCTAGGGCTCATAATCACATTCATCACGAAAGGGACAAATATCCTTAATGTGGCGTTCTAAATTACTTTTTCCACATTGACCACTAGTATAAATTTGTCCACATTTTCAGCATTTGGCCTTTTTTTCTCCATTCTCAATAAATTCATCAAATATTTTTTAGATGGTGGAAGTGTGTTTCTTAGAACTCTTTGACCCAACCAAAGAGCTACTTTCACTTAATGTGCAATCATTCTCCATCATTTAATGTTGATGCACAATACGTCAATAATAGCAAATCAAAAGTTCCATAACCTTATTATTTTGAACTGAAGATGAACTAAAAAGTCTATAGTCGACAACACACAGAGAGTAGTAGTAATATTCTTTTATGGGGAAAAAAGTATATAATAATATTAATAACAAACAAATGAAGTTTATTTATTTATTTATATGGTAAAGATTGGATTGGTTTGTTTTCTAATCTTATGGTACAAAAGTTACAAAACCAAAAAATAAGTTCTTAAAGTATAATATATTCTTGCAGCATTTTCTTAATTTTTCTAATATAATACTAGAAATTGTAGTATCATATGTTCTTGCAACATCTGAAAATATGAAGAGAGATTTGTTTTATTGGCTTTAGAATTTTGTTATCTTGTCTTTACATCAACAACAAGACTTAAAGTTCAATATTATTAAGAACTAATCACCAAAATACTTTGAAAAGGGAAAGTACATTGAGAGACACTAACCTAATTTCTTTCAAACACAATCACAATTTATTTCCTTATATTTGCTAATAATAAGTTGGTAGTAAATTGACCTGTCCACTAATCCTTAAAATATGGAACAAGAAATGCTATCTGAAAACAAGGTTCTTGTTTGTATAATGTGAACTAAGACTGATCAAGAACGGTCAAGAACCTCATTACTAAAACATCTCTGTTAGAATCTAAATTATCAATTGCACTTTCTCATCATGCCTTATGCTTCTCAAAAGCTACAGCTAGCAACAAGTGAAACTCTTAACATTCGGTGGCCGAACATGTATCTCATTCTCAGACATGGTTAATTGATTATTCTCATAGGCCATAAATAAAATTCAGTAAATAGGGGCCACAACAAATAAAAAGAAGCAAGAATACAAGATTAATCTATATTTTATATTTTACAAAGGAATTAACCCCCTCACTTCAATGCCAACCCCATTTCAACATTATAAAATCAACCAAAATAAAGAGTTATTCCTAGCACAGTACCCTTTCTTCTTTCCTAATAAATAGCATTACATATACTTAATGTTGATAAAAATTCAAGCAAGCTTATAAACCCTAACAAAACATAGGTATTGACTGAAATAAACAAACTGACAACTTTATATATCATTAACCACATAAATTATTAGAAGAAATCTAGAGTTCCCTCAAACAACATAGTAAAACCACATGCATATTCCAATTCTAGAATAAGCTAAAGTCACAAATCAAGAAAAAATAAATTAAATAATAAAATAAATCAATGAAATAAAAATCAAAGCAAGAAACAACAACATTTCACTATGGTCTGCAAACCCTAATTCCAACTTCATTACAATCATACAAAGTACGTAATCCCCAAAAGAAAAAGAAAATGAACTAAGAAATAAAAGCAAAATAACTATAACAATGAATCAAAGGGTTGAGTGTACAAATGACCTTCAAAGAAGAGCCTAGAATGGAGAAGGCCTCAGAATTCCTCTCCCAGCTAAAGGGCAGTAGTAACAAAGAGCAAGAGGCACTTAGTGACTATGTTAAGCAAATGAGTGACTCTGTGGAGAAGCTGAGCAAGATGCTTTTAGCGTTGCAGCTTTTCTGCTGCAACAATGATTTCCAATAATAAGACCTGTCTCGACGGCTTAAAGGAGATCGACGAAAGAATGGAAGAATAGGAGTTAAAGCCCAACCCAATTTTTCACAATTTGTAAGCGATAATTTTGGGTTGAAAAATGGGAAAATGAAAGTTCAAATTAGGCCAAAAATTGTGCTGGAACCTTTTTAGACCCTTTTTCATGTAAAACCTAATTTAACCCACTCAAGCCCAACCCATATTCAACCCTTTAAAACCTAACATGTACCAAATCAATCAAATTATTTTACACCCAACCTAACCCAATCCAACCCAAACTTAAGTGGGTTAGGTTGGAACCACAAGTTTAAACCCAAATTGCCCCTAGTTTTAACTATTGTTTGAAGTTTTATTTTAGTGTTGCTATTTAGCTTGTTATCAATAGGCATAGATGATTTACTAATATAGTACTTGTCAAAGAAACCAAATAAGTGAAGTTAAGAGATTCTAGTATAAATGTAGGCCGTCTTTTACTAATTAACACTTGACTTGACTTGTATTCACAAGCTGGCTAACTATGTTTAACTTAATTGCTAGTAACATAATTTTGAATATATAGCATTGTTTCAAGTCAAGTTAGCTCTTGCTCATGTTGTTTGAGGCATTTGAGATAACGTAGATTGGCATAGTAAAAGGGGTCCCACCAAGATATAGCAAGAAAAATTATTTGTTGTATGTCCTTAACAAGAATATGACTATAATGTTGATATAAGTTGATGTGCTCACTGTCATTGGATTGTATGAGATTTGTGGGTATATATTATATGATCATAGTGTAGACATATCAATTTTTGCCCAATTGGAGACTGACACGTATAAAATAATATACTAGTTATTAATTCAAAATTTTCTATTTATGTTGGAATTTATTAAATCTAATTTCAAAGATAAATAGTTAATTTTAATTAATACTATACTATTTATTTTATGTTGAAATAAAATATTGATAAATATCAAAGATAAAGTGTCTATGCCATGGACTAATCAAATTAGAGCTATTTGATACTATATCTTAATATTTGATATTATTTCTTCATTCTTGATATTATCTCTTGATATTTGATATTATCTTATCAAAGAGATAATTATTAAAGAAGTTCAAATCAATCTAGAAGTCTTCCATCAAACATCTATATAAAAGGGGTGATTAAAGCTTATTCAACACACAAAATAAATTCTAGCTAGTGAGATAAGCTTTAAAGGAGTCCAGCAATTATCTTAATTAAATTCGAAGAGATCCACAGCACTCAAGGAGTTCTTCGCGAAGCTCATATATTTTGGTGCTTGATTCAAGATTAAGGTGTGAAGTCTTTGGATTGGTGTTATTTTTCTTCAAATTAAGTTTGAGAAAATCCACGACATTCAAGGGGTTCTTTGCTGAACTCATTAAATTTAAGAATATATTTGGAAGGGAAGAATTAAAGGGTTAGACTAGAGATTGAATTTACAGTTGATTGATAAGTTTCAATTTCATTTTATTTGTATGATTTTTCTTGTCTTGGAATTTTAATTTTGCAAATAAAGAAATTTGTGCTTAAAATTTTTGACATGCCTAGTGGGACAATATTTACCTTTTATCTCTTTTCTTCATCAAAATTAAATTATCATGGTCACCAACAAGACTACAACATTGAAAATTACTACCTCAAATTCCTCAAGTGCTGAAACAAGAAGTGTTGGCATCGTCATAAGAAGTATGTCTGAGAGCTTGCAATCATCTTCAAATGTGGCTCCTTCGCTTGCTGTGGAAAAAGTGTTATCACATTTTATTGATGTGAACAAAGATGGTGGAGACTCAAAGAAAGAATCTACATCATTTATTCCCTACGCAACATCAAATTTTCCTAGCATGGCAATGATGATGATGACAAATGCTACAACCTTGGAGGAGCACATTTTAAATTTGATGAGGGCCATTGAAGGATTCATGAAGCATGTTCAAGAGCGAGGCTTTTAAATCTCCAAATTAATGAGCAAAGTTGACAATCTTGACACCAACTGCATGATGGAAAAACAAATTGAAGCTCAAGATGTAGGTAAAACATTCACAAGAAGACAACCAACCAAAAATGAAGAGATTGCAATAAAAGAACTAGAAGTTTCCACTAGACTAATTCCGATAGACCCACTGAAAGAGTTTCTCATGAAGACTATCAAAGACAATCTTAATGGAAGTTCTAAGTCATTTATAACTTACTCCAAGTCATATACTTAAAGGATTGACAACTTGAAGATGCCAATTCGTTACCAACTCCTAAAGTTTCGGCAATTCTATAACAAGGGCAACCTAAAGCAGTATGTGGCTCATTTTATTAACACTTGTAACAATACTAGAACAAATGGAGATCATCTACTTTAGCAATTTGTTTGATCATTAAAGGATGACACTTTTGATTGGAATATTAACTTAGAGGTAAGCTCTATTGATAGTTGGGGGCAAATGGAACAAAAGTTCCTCTATTGTTTCTACAACACTCAAAGAATAGTCAATATAATTAAACTTACCAACTCTTACTAGTGGAAAAAAGAATGTGTCATTGATTGCACAATCATTGGAGAAATTTGAGTCTCACCTACAAATATCAATTGTCAGAGGCCTCAACAATTGAGATGTGTATCCAAGGAATGCATTGGAGTCTTTGCTACATACTTTAAGAAGTCAAACCAAAAACTTTTTAAGATTTGGAAACTCATATAAATAAATATTGAAATGAGCATGAATTTTAATGAATAAGAAGACTTAAGTGATGCCGATGATGATTAAAATGTTGGGGGCAATTAATTTTTTTCTTCAAATTCCAAATGCTCCTCGATACGAGCCTAAACTGTCAATAATACTCCTAGATAAGAGTATAAACTATCTAAAATTCTCAAGACTCCAAGTTTTCAGATCCAAGAAATACTCCTAGATAAGAGTATAAACTATCTAAAATTCTCAAGACTCTAAGTTTTCAAATCCAAGAATCAAATCTCCAAGTCTTCAAATCCATGGATTAAGTCTTCAAGTTTCCAAATTCACAACTCTAGTCTCCAAGTCTTCAAGTCAAAAGCTCAAGTCCCTAAGTCTCCAAGTCTAAGACTCAAATTTTTAAGTTTCCAAACCAAAGATTTAAATTTTCAAGTCTTCAAATCCAAAGCTCAAGTCTTCAAATTCCATTCTTGATAATAGTCTAAACTATAAAAAATGCTCCCAAATACTAGCATAAACTATCCAAACTTCTCAAGTTAAAGTCTTTCCATGTGCTCCTTTATAATAGCTTAAACTATCAATAAAATTCCTAGACACAAGCATAAACAATTTAAATATTCAAAGTCACATCATGTGCTCCTTGATAAGAGTTTAAACTTTCAATAAGGCTCCTAGATATGAGTATAAACTATCTAAATAATCAAAATTTACTCATGTGCTCCTTGATATGAGCTTAAACTTTCAATAAGACTTATAGGTACAAGCATAAACTATCTAAATATTCAAATCTCCCCATGTACTCCTTGATAAGAAAGTAAATTGTCTATTAAGTTAAACTCAAGTAAACTCCTTGACATGAGTATAAATTATCAACCAAATTCAAGTGAACTCCTTGACGCGGTATAAAATGTCTTCAAGTTTAATATGCTCATTAACACACGAGCCTCAAACTGCATGTTGTTCCTAGCCCATATGAGTATAAACTGTGTATGACACTCCCCTCAAAAGGATATTTAATTTGATTTATGTCATGATTTAACCTTTTTATTGGCTATTATAGCTCAAGGAATGCTTGCAAAATGTTCTTATCACAAATATATGGAAAACAAATTAGGAGAAAAAGAAAACTTCTCAAATACTTCAAACTTTGCCTCTTTTGTGAATGATTAGCACATGTTTTGCCAAGCTTTGAAGTGGCAAGCATTTGTAAACATATCAATTTTTGCCCAATTGGAGAGTGACACGTATAAAATAATATGCTGGTTATTAATTCCAAATTTTCTATTTATCTTGATATTTATTAAATTTAATTTCAAAGATAAATAGTTAATTTTAATTAATACTCTAGTATTTATTTTATGTTGAAATCAAATATTGTAAGTATTAAAGATAAAGTGTCTATACCTATGGACCAATCAAATAAAAAATATTTGATACTATATCTTGATATTTGATATTATTCTATCAAAGAGATAATAATCAAAGAAGTTCAAATCAATTTGGAGGTCTCCCATCAAACGCCTTTATAAAGGGGGTGATTAAGGATCATTCAATATACAACACAAATTCTAGCAAGTGAAAGAAACTTTGAAGGAGTCTAATAATTCTTTCAATTAAATTCAAGAAAATCCACGGTGTTCTTCTTAGAGCTCATTAAATTCAAGATTATATTTGGAAGAGAAGAATCAAATGATTAGATTAGAAATTGAATTCACAATTAATTGATAAATTTCAATTTCATTTTATATGTACGATTTTTATTATCTTATAATTTTAATTTGAGAGATAAAAAAATTTGTGCTTACACATAGCAATAAAAATTTATCCTTCATATGTGAATGAAATGTACAAGTACAGAATTAATGGGTGACTTGTGATGTATTACATGACCCACTTGTTCAAAATGCCCCTAGTGGAGGTTTGTGTAGCAAAATAACCACATCCTTTCTATCTATGTATTTGAAACTTGCTAAACTAAAAAATAAATTTGCATCATTACAAAAATAAATTCAGGTAAAACGGAGGTTTAAAAAGAATTTGGTGTATTTTTGTTTTAAGAAAATACCTACAACTTGAAGCATTCCTTACATGCATACTTATGTTTGGACCATTACGAGAATCAAAATAGCGAATAAAAATTAGTGAATCAACTTGTTGAAGATCCTGTATTCTAAGGTTGAACTCAACCAATAATAATGCATGAAATTCGTTTCATTTTCCGTCATATAATGTGGGGTTCGGATCTCTATGCTTGTAGTTTTCAAGAATCTATATTGCTTAAATTAGGTTCGAATTGGACAAATTGACAACCCAAAACAATGGGCCCAAAGAAGTAAGCTAATGTTGGGAGTTTTTTAACGTGCCTAGTGAGCACTATTAGTATAATGAAGATATAGATTTGAATATCTATCTATATTTGGGATGTTATTTTTGTTCACTTTGAATTTTCTACTTAATTTTGTATTTTATTTTAATTTAATGAAAGTACATTTGATTTTAAATTAATTATTTTTATAAAAAAATATTTGATACCCTTAACATGATTTTTGTTGGGAAACCAAAAATAATCAATAAGCAGACAAGCATTACTGTTCTGTTGTCTGTTTTGCAGGAGACTCCTGCAATTTCATTAAACAAAAAACTTTTTAGCTCGTATGCAATTCACATGCCCCGTCTTTCTGTCTCTTAATATTGATCAAAAAGAAATTTTAGGGTATTAAAATTTATCAAAGTTGTTTCACCTGGCGAAGATGATGAAAGTTGAAGAGAAATTAGATTGAATTTTGTCTCGAGTGATATTCATGATAGACCAGAAAAGTAGGCATACATAAAAACAATTACAGACAGGGAGAGTGCAAAAGAGGAAAATTTCCCTTCTGATTCTAACAGAAAACAGAAAAGCAATGTGTTTTTCTATAAAAAAATATCACTCATTAATCAAACAAAGCAATGAGATACGTGTATCCTCAACTTTATTCATACAAATATAGACAGGCAATTTTTTAGCCTCCAATACAAGAGGACAAAGTCAACAAGTTCTCACTGGACGCAACAAGAAAACAAACATCAGAAAAGACTACAAGTTTATGGCTATTTTTGCTAGGAAAAACAAGGGGGCAAAAAAGGAGGATTAATCAGCCCAATTACAATGATCTAGGAGGCTTCTCCAGCAAAGCAGAGAGGAAAACTTCATCCTTAGACTTTGGAGCAATTGCCCATTTGTGTTTTCTATACCTGAACTGCAAAAACATGTACATATAGTCATCCAAGTCTTTCCTTTTACAAAAGAAGCGATCTATCCACAGCAATCCCCCTGGCCTCAACACACGATCCCAATCAAACAGGATAAAATCCAGCAACTGCAAATCTATCCAACCATCCATGAATCCAGTCGTGTGGATCATGTCCATTGTGTTATCAAAGAATGGAAGCCGTTGGTTCAATGTCATGTATAAAGGGATCAACCCTCTTAGAGCAATCATTTCATTGAAAGGAGCTCCCAAGTTCAAGGCCGTTGAGACAATGGTCACATTTTGTTCCCTCATTCGTGCAGCGAATGTGCCCGTGCCAACGCCATTATCCAGTCCAGTTCTTATCTCCCCTGGTTTGATGGCTAAAACATCTTTGATCAGAAAATCTATAGGAAGGGATGTGTTAGAAACCCACTTGAGCTTTTCCTTTTCCATTTCAAAACATCCGGTGCACTTCGAATAACCTCTCTTTGGGTTTTTGCTAGATAAGCACTCAAAGTTTCTGCACTGATAATTACTCCACCTAACATTTCTTCCATCAGGCATTCTCCAAAGGGACTCGTTAATCGGATAAGGCCTCAAGTAGAGTTTAGAGGCTCTAGTCAAGCATCTTCTCCGGGGCAATGGGTCACACCCATGGATCATAAGCTTCTGCCCCAGATTCCAATCGTCCTTACAATACGATCCAACATCATAATCCATGTACTCCTCCAATTCCTTCTTCATCACCACACACGAATGCCCTATCGTGTTGTATACTTTATCCATCCCATATATATTAATCTTCCCCACTCTGTTTTCTGTAGGTGTTATGTACTTACGAATCTCCTCAACTACAAAAGTATTGACCAAAGGATCCTCCTTAAAACCTGTCTCCTCAATTCTAGGCAATCGAATCTGCCTAAGACCAATGTGGGCAGTATAGAGTGGCCTAATTACCTCTTCCTCCAAGAATTTCTTATACTCCAATCCTGAAATGTTGATTTTAAGCAAATCCTCTCTGTTCTTCTCCATCTGTTGGACGGTCGATTCCAACTTGTCCTGCAGGCTTTCCATTTTGTTTAGCACTTCGTTAACTCGAGTTGTCAACGCTATAACATCAATGCCCTCATAAGCAACGACCTTGGAACCATAAAAATGTCTGCACATGTCCTCGGTTTGTAAGAAAAATCCAGCAGAGTAAAACCTAGATAAATTTGATATGCTCACAACTATAACCAGCCCTCCTAGCACAATTTGAAGCCAACCCATTATTCGACCTAACCTACATTTGGGAAAGCATGACTCCCCCATGCTTACCCCTCAACCCAGATTATCAAAACTCAAACAAAAAACAACGATTTTTTTTTTGTGTGGGAATCAATCAAGATTTAAACAAAACCATTTAAATCAACAATCAGATTCCTACTGAACATCTGAATTTCATAAAGACATGAAGGAGTGGTTACAGCTTACAAATTTGTCTTCATTTCTCTTTACTTTTTCTGTACAATTGGCAGATAGGCAGTGGAGCAAGGAACTTCTTTCTTTCCAGTTTTTGTACAAATAACTCCACCATAGAAACTTTGTGATAAAGTTCCTGGCAGCCCAAAAAAGTGAAGATAATATTTGGACTCAAATCTTCCCTCCTTAATTGGCTTTAGAGCTGTAAATCCGTGAGGTCTAAGCTTAACAGCACTGACCATCGCAACTGAAGATGTTAAGCTCGTGAAATAAACAAAAAATAAGCTCGAGAATCTGACAAGTTGGGGTATATATTTTATACAGGATCACATGTAATTTTCCTTGCACCACAAATCATGATTTTGGTTTGATCCACAGCAATATTTTACTCGGCTCGGTTTTGGTTGGATAATTATGATTTTGACTAAATAAATTAATACGCATATAAATCATTAATAATTAAAGTAGTTTATTAAATTATTTTTTAATTAAATTAAAAATAAAATAAGTTTAAATGCAAAATGTTTTAATTAGTCATATAAAACACTAATATATAAATTAAACGCAAAAACAAAATAAAATTACATACATTATAAAAATAATTGAAAACGTGAGTTTAATAAATTTTAAATTAAGCAAATAAACCCTCCAACCCTAAATTCAATGTTCGGTAGTTCATCGTGGGCCCTCATCTCCATCCATGTTCCTATTTTCAGTTAACCATGCTTATGTTATTTATTTTCTTCATGGGCTGGTTGCAATCAACCATGACTCCGACGAGAGTCGCCAAATTCAAGAGGAAGCAACGTGACCCAGGTGATAGCTAGAGAGAGAGA
Organism: Jacaranda copaia; assembly: GCA_014898725.1. Taxonomy (NCBI): domain Eukaryota; kingdom Viridiplantae; phylum Streptophyta; class Magnoliopsida; order Lamiales; family Bignoniaceae; genus Jacaranda; species Jacaranda copaia. The sequence continues at coordinate 3,453,220 of JACGDI010005475.1, read as the reverse complement.
GAGAGTTGAAATGAAAGTTGCCTATAGGGACAAAGCTTAAGATAGACGCAATCCTCTACTCACAGCTCCATCTTCCTACGATGCCGGTTAGCTACGTGCCTCATCCTCTCTTGTGCCTTGATAAGATGTTGCTACGTGCCTCATCCTCTCTTGTGTTGCTTCAAGTATTGGATAATCTGTTGCCTGTGGCTCAAAAGCTCTTCTACTCCCATAATTGTGGTTTGTAGGTATGGATCTAGGGCTAATTGCAAGGGTTTGTAGCCACAGAGAGTCTTAAATGGTGTCATAGCTATGGAAGAATGATAGTTAGTGTTGTGCCACCATTCAGCCATAGCCAGCCAATCAACCTATTTCTTAGGAGAAGATCCACACATACACCTTAAATATATTTCCAAGCAATGGTTGACACGCTCAGTTTAGCCATTTATCTAAGAGTGGTAAGCTGTGCTCAGGAGTTGTTGAATCTCCAAGGTGCTAAGTAGCTCTTTCCAGAAAAAGCTGGTGAAAATCCTATCCCTGTCAGAGACAATGCTACTAGGCAAACCATGTAATTTGTATACATTTTCTACAAAAATATGTGCAATGTGTGAAGCAGTGAAAGGGTGTGAAAGAGCCAAAAAATGAGCATATTTAGTGAATCTATCAACTACCACCCAAATCACACTTTTTCCTCTTGAAGTTGGCAACTGCTCTATAAGGTCCATGGATAAGTACTTCCAAGCTTGATCGGGCACCAGTAGTGGTTGCAACACAAGTAGAGTTTTAGCTCCTTGATGCTTGTTGATTTGGCATACATGACATTGTGACACAACCTACTAAACTAATTTAGCCATCCTAGGCCATAGAAGATATTTCTAACCCTTTAAGTTGTCCCTTGTATGCCACAATGACCTCCAACATTTGAGCCATGCATAAACTGGTCCACTTTAATTCTTAGGTCAGTAGATTCCTCAACAAACAATCTACCCTTATACCTAAGCACCCTATCTTAATATTAGTATAGTGACAAGTTGTATGGACACATCAACTGTTCAACAAGAACTTCATATGCTATCTTGCCAAGTGGCTTGTAGCCCACTGGCATAAGTCTCCCACATAATGTGGGAGATCAGGAGTTCGAACCTAAACGGGCTCCTGATGTGTGCGTGTGTATAAATAAAAAAAAAAAACTTCATCTGCTATCTTGTCAATTTTGTAACTTTCTTTAACTTCTTCCATCCATAATGGTTGAAGAGTGGTGATAGCTTGACAACTTCTTTCTTTTTATGTCTGCCTTAACAAAGCATCAGCTATTATTCTCTCTTTATTTCTTATATTCGATGGTGAACTGGAACCCCAATAATTTGGTCAAGTACTTCTGCTGAAGTACGGTGGAAATTTTCTATTCTAAAAGGTATTTCATGCTTCATTGATCGATTTTGATGACAAAAGGGTGATGGAGAAGATACGGTCTCCATTTTTCTACTGCTGAAATAACTGCCAAAAGCTCTTTCTCATGCACAGACATCCCTAATGCTTTTAGCCCTAGTGCCTTGCTGTAGTATGCAGTGGGGTGGTTCTCCTACATTAAAATAGCCTCTAAACCAGTGTAACAAGCATTAGTCTCGAGTATGAAAGTCTTGGTGAAGTCAGGTAGTTGCAGTACTGATGCTGAGGTCATGGCTATCTTAAGGGTTTGAAAGCTTTTTGGGCATCCTCAGTCCACTAGAACCTCCCCTTTTTAGTAAGCTCAATTAATGGTTTTGCTAACATCCCATAATGTCTCACAAATTTTCTATAATACACCTAGGAACCCTCTTAAACTTTTTAATGACTTAGGTGTTGGCCACTCCACCATTGATTGAACCTTACTGGGGTCAACTTCTACTCTATCCTTACTTATGATATGTCCTAAGTATTCAACCTTTTCTTAGCCAAAAATACATTTAGAAAACTTTGCAGAGAACTAGTTCTCATTAAGCCTCTCAAAGACTAACCTCAAGTGCTCTTTATGCTTCTCTAGGGACTAACTATATATCAGTATGTCATAAAAAAAAAAACCAACACAAACTTCCTAAGATATTCTCTAAATACTTGGTTCATAAGGTTTTGGAAGGTTGCTGGGGTATTGGTAAGCCCAAATGGAATCACTTTAAACTCATAGCGATATGGGATAGCCCAACAGATCCAATGGGCCCTTCTACAAATGGAACAGCCCAACAAATCCAATGGGCCCTTCTACAAATGGGACAGCCCACGAGGCCCAG
>JACGDI010005475.1:3414944-3450874 GCA_014898725.1 Jacaranda copaia | reverse complement strand
AGTCTTATATATGTCTTGGGGGTTTATTCTAATTTGGTGATAGCCTACCCTTAAGTGTATTTTTGAGAAGATCACTACCTTTCCTAACTCATCCAAGACATCTTCTATTAAGGGTATAGGGAAACAATCTTTAACTGGGAAGGAGCTTAACTTCCTGTAGTCCACACAGAACCTCCATGAGTAATCTTTTTTCTTAACTAGGAGGACAAAAGAGGAGAAATGGCCATTTTTAGGTTGGATTATGCCATTTCTAAGTATTTCAGCAACCAGTTTCTCAATTTCCACCCTTTGTAAGTATAGATATCTATAGGTAATTTGTTTGAAAGGTTCAACCTCTTCTTTTAGTGGAATTCGATGGTCACAATTCCTAGGAGGTGGTAAGTTGGTTGGCTCAAGAAATAGGTGTTGACATTTGTCTAGTAAAGGTCGGATTTCTAAGGAAAGACTGGGGTGCTTTTTCTTGTGGAATGGCTGAAAGCATATACAAGCAGCTGATTAGAGGATTTTTCTTTTTCTTAATCATCTTAAGCGAACTCTTTCCAATAATCATGCTCAGTCTAACTTATGGTTGTATCCCTTGTAAGATTATCTTCCTATGCCCTTTTTTGATTTTAATAGTTTGTCTCTCCATATTGAAAGTGACAAAACCCCAGTTCCCAAAGACATCTACACCTATGATCACATCACATCCACCTAATCCTAGTAAACTCATCTCAGCAGTGAATTGATAATCCCTCATTTCCTAGGTAAAGTTTGGGCACTTGACACTACACTGGATCTTTCCCCCATCTTCTACAATAACTAAAAGTGTTTGAGAGTATTCTACCTCACAACTAAGCTCCCTAGCCATGTTAGGATCTAGAAAATTGTGTGTGCTACTAGTGTCTATGATAATGGGTAAGGTCCTATTTCCTACATGCCCTATAAGCTTGATAGTGTCTGGATGCACTTGCCCACTAAGGTACTAACTAAACTTAGATTAGCTTAGCTTCTTTCTCCTTAAACTCTGAACTCTCTTCTTTCCCTCCTAGTATCACAAACAACCTTTTACATGTATGCCCAATGTGATAAGGTTTATCACAATTAAAACATAAGCCTCTTTTTTTTCTACTTTCTATTTCCTCAGGTGTTAGTTTTTTAATTAGGGGAATTTTCTTAGGTGTTTTTAGTGTTAGGAGTAGTTTTCCAGTTTTTAAATTGACTTGAGTGTAGTTCTTAATATTTTTGGATCCTTTGCATAACAATTCCACCAGAGTCTCTTGTTTTTTGCCAAATGGATTGCATCAGCCAGTGATGTGGGATTGAACATCTCTACCATCTGGCTGAATTCATCCTTGAGGCCACTTAAAAAGCTGTTAATAAAGTATTCTTTAGATAAGTATCTATTCATATTAATCATGAAAGCCCTTAGTTCCTCAAACCTAGTAGCATATTCACTAACTAAAGAGGTTTGTTTCAGTTTATTAAACTGGCCAACTAGGTTTTCTTCTTTTTGGAATGAGAACCTTTGTAAGACTAGTTCAGAAAATCTATCCCAACCCATCCCTTCCTTACCTTTTGCAAAATATAAGTACCGATTGTCCTCCAAATCTTCCATATGCATTACACCCAGTAAAATTTTCTCATAATCACTTATAGGGTTTAAGAGGAAAAACTTGTGACACTTCTTGAGCCACTTTCGAGGGTCATTTCTAGTGAACTTGGGGAAATCAACTTTGGGTGTTTTGAAAATAGGATTGGAGTTTTCATAGGATTTTTGGCTTGGGGTTGGAAGAAGTCCATTAGATGGTGTTTGAGAAGTTGGAGTGGGCAGGGCTGCAAATTCCTTTCCTTTATTTACCATCATCTTCTCCATGTGCCCAATGATCAATTCCAACATTTACTTGAGCTTCTGTTGACTCATCAATAGGGTTTGATTAGTCTCCTTCAAATCTGACACCTAATGCTCTAGAGTTTTCATGAGATTATTGTACTTCACCATCTAATTTGCACAACCACAAACTGTTGGCTCCAATGCCACTTGTTGCAATCAACCATGACTCCAGCGAGAGTCGCCAAATTCAAGAGGAAGCGGCGTGACCCAGTTGAGAGCTAACAAAAGAGAGAGAGAAAGTTGAAATAGAAAAGAATAGAAAAGTGGGGAGAAAAGAAAAGAAATTAGATTTGGTGCTAAAAAAAACTAAGCATTTTCATATTTATAAAAGATTTTTCTTATCACTAATTAGAGGATTAAGCCTAATGATACTCTGAGGTTCTGGCACGTGGCCTCTTGTTTTCTAATTACTAATAGAAATGTAAAATGGAGAAATAAAAGAAATGCGACTTTAATCTTCATCCTCTTCAAGTGCAATAGGGCTCCAAGAAGTTCATATTTGTAGGAAAAGTCAAATAAAGCTAGTTTTATAACTTACATATATCTCCTTCACCATTCCTTAAAATAGAAATCAAACTCTAATCCTTTGGCCAATGAAAGATTAATCCAACCATGGTGTGCATCGGAAAGGACTTAGTGGACGGCTTGTTAGCTATGCAGGCCTGCAATTTGCTCTACAGGCTGAAGAATTATCAACGAGAAGATCGTGGGCAAATGGAGAGCAAACCACCGAATGCTACAGTCACATCACCTCTTTTTGCTATGTTCAAAACCTATCAAAAATTTGCTTAATTTAAATTTATTGAACTCACTTTTAATTTTATTTTGTTTTTTATTTTCAATTATATATTAATTTTTATAAGGATAATTAAGATATTTCACATTTAAAATTACTTTATTTTTAGTTCAATTAAAAAAGAATAATTTAGTAAATTATTTTAATTGTTAATGGTTTAAATAAATCATTTGTATACGTGTCAATTTTTTAAGGGCTATAGGTTGGTAGTCAACACCTATTTTACTATATCGATTAAAATTACAAACTAAGTCCACAAAGAAATTTTAATTTCATAAATATCAAATTTTATCTTACAATGAATGAGTGTATGCTTTTTCCAAACTTTTTAATTTACAACTACTGCTGACAACTTGCCAAACTTCTCAATATTTATATTATTAATAAAGCATCTATCTCTTTTTGGTACATTTTCATGTGATGTACTTCAAATGTCCTCAGATTTTTTTTAATTCTCTTAATTGTAATTTATATAGTAACTACCATTTACAACCACATATTTAAGATGTCTAGTACAAAATTGGACTTTCCATTCCTTACTGTCCTACACCAAACCTCTTTTTATTATACTAATCAATGTGACTCTTATCCCTCAAATAATGCATGTAAGAGCATATTTTTTTTAGCTATCTCATGTACTCATGAATTATGTCCAAAACCTAGCTCCCAAGTTCAATCATAATCAATCACCTACTGAATAAAAGTTAGGGTTGGTAAAAGATAGCCTTCCTTCCTATTCAAGTCTCTCTACTTTATTTCAATTGCTTTCCTAGATATGTACTACATTATCAAATCACTCAAAGTTATTTTGTACTTGAAGGTAGAAGAGGTGTCAAGATCCATAATAATTTGCAAAAATAGGCAAAATTAACCAACACATTCTCAACCCAAGGATCTATTCTATGCCTCAAAATTGGATTAAAAAGGATGGATACAGTTACCTTAATCACAAAAATGAAAGACAACTAGGAAGATCTTACTATGGAACTCTTTCCAAGCAAGGAATTCACCTTTTTCTCCAAGGATCTCCAACTCCTCTCCAATGGACAGCAACTCCAAAACTTTTTGCTGGAAAAATATCTTCCAAACTGACCTTGAAATGGCAGCAACATAGCAAAAAGGATGTACAAACAACCGGTCTTGAAAATTGCCAAAATTAGCTTCTAGCTTGGAGGATTTGGTTCACCAATCCAAAGCTTCACATATGTGAAGCCTCTAAAGTTAGTCCATAGACCTAAATCCACTCTCAACTCTCTCTCAATCAACTAGAAAGATGAGGAGGATGAAGGAAGATGAAGAAAAAAGTGTGGGGAAGTTATTGAAGAGTGAAAGTTCTTGAAAGGAATTGAGATGGTAGCTTCTCTCAATACATGAGATCACCACTTGATTGGAGGAAAAAATGCAGCTGTAATTATGACATATGGTGACTGGCATGAGGGGCGAGTGGGGTGTGTTTATAATGTGAGGTAGAAGCCTATGGAAGCTTCTATCACACACTCCTCACTTGGCCACCTAGGATGCCACTTGGCTAGTCAAGTGGTATTTTTAATTTTCAAAATTAAAAATGCCAACTCACTAATTTAAATGGACTCTTTCATTTAATTTTTTCTTCAAAATTAGATTCCTCTACTAATTAAGTTAACTATTTAATTTAATTAGATTAAATTAACTACTTAAGTTAATAAAATCAACTTAACTCTTTAAGTTAACATTGACTAATTAAAATTACCATATGGCACCAATTAAATTAACCTCTTAATTTAATTGGCCTAATTTAACTCTTTAAAATATCTTGATTAATTTAACATTTGAATTAATTAAGCCATGGTAACTAATTGATAATTAGTCAACTTGGTCTCTCTCCCCAATTAACTTGATCACCTCAATTATCTAACCCTTTAGATAATCTTTTTCAATCAAGTGAGAATATTTTAGAATTTTATGTGTGAGCCTTTACATTTAGTAATTAGACATGAGTTCCTAACTCTTTGTTATATATTGAATATTGAATATTTTGACTAGTTTAAACTTTTTTAAACTAATCACTTTATCAATTAATCTCCATTAATTGAAGAGCACCAATCTCCACGGTCGATGTTTAGCACAGGCCTATGTAGCCCAACCAATTGAATGAATTAATTGAGGGGTGGACCATTACTACTTACAATTGTCATTCAAATATGATTCTTCCATTTTATATCTCCCGAAAGAGGCTTAGGGCAAGATATTTATCGACTTCTTAATAGCCTCAACAACTATACATCTATTCTTAATGTTTGATTCCCCATTATGACCTTAACTTTGAAAAATTCCTTTTTCAAATTATCATATCACCTTGCCCTATGATTTATTAGAAGCAATCATCTGAGAATACACAAGAAATCAACCTATGCTCCACAGATGGGTGAAATGGATCCCATTTTAGAACTTATCAACCTCCATATTTAGGTTGCTTGTGCCTAACCTAAGCTTTAAGCAACCCATTACATGGTTGGAGCAAAATCAAAGCACAAGAATCTAAATACAAGGTTACTATAGAAACTCAAGTAGAAAGACTAATTATATGCACTATCATAAGCTATAGAACTTGCCACTAGAACGTGCCACTACGCTACCTTTTGGATTCTCTAAGCAGATCTTCTATGAATTTGTTCTCTAACAAACACCTACTAACATACATCCATTTCTAACATAGATTACCCATGAAATAGGGTAATATCCAACCCCTTAGAGTATGTCCCGTTAGTGCAAATCTATTTAAATCTTAGATACCCTATCTCATATCATTCTATAACTTAGGATATTTAAAATCATGACCATAGACACTTATTTCATGATCACTATCATATGCATGACCAAATCCCATAGTCTTTCATGATTTAAGGGCTTCAACCAAATACATGTGAAGAAATTATAAACACATAAGATGAAGTTGGCCATTTTATTGAATATCATTTAATTAAGATTGTATCAGAAGTGGAGTAGTTTTACACGCCAATCTAATTGGCTTGCAGGGCACTATTCCAACAATCTCTCAGTTAACCTAAAGCTAATTCCTCATAACCTTCAAGCCCATCTTCTCAAGATGTCTTAAAAACTCTTTTGCTTATAGGGGTTTAGATAATGGATTTGTGATATTCTCTTCCAAGGCTAGTTTATCCACTTGAATGTTGCCTCTATCAATAATCTCATAAATCAAATAATGATGCATTCATTTGTATTCGGATCACTGATGAGATCTTAGATTCATTGCTTATGCAATGGCTCCTTTGTTGTCTCAATAAAAAACTACTAGATCTTACACGTTGGGAATTATATCCAACTACTAGATGAAAATTTTCATTCAAACACTTTCCTTCATAATGTTCTACACTGTAATGTATTCTGCCTCAGTAGTAGAGTCAATCATGGTGTCTTGTTTGAAACTTTCCAATGTAATACAGCGTTAAAGAGACAAATATAAATCCAGAAGTAGATTTGAGGTCATCTTCATTAGATTGAAAACTAGAATCCAAAAACCCCTCAAGTTTACATTCTTTATTACTGTATACAAGAAACAAATTCTTAGTTCTTCTCAAGTACTTAAGGATTATTTTTATATCTTTCTAGTAACTTTTACCAGGATTAGATTGGCGGTGATTTATAACACTTAGAGCATAAGCTACATTAGGTCTGGTACATTAAATGGCATATATTATGCTTCCAAATAATGGATGCATAAGGTATGTAAGACATTCTCTTTCTCTCCTCCTTAATCTTAGGGGTCAAACACTTGAAGAGATAAATGCCATATCTCATTGGGAGGTATCCCCTTTTGGATTTCTTCATATTAAATCTCTTTAGTAGCTTGTTAGTATACATTGATTGGGAGAGCCCCAACATCCTTTTTGATCTATTTCTATAGATCCGTATTCTTAATATGAAGGTTTCTTCTCCCAAATTCTTTATGGCGAATTGTGAAGATAACCATGCTTTAGTACACACTAACGTCTCTTTCTCATTCCCAATGAGAAAGACGTCATCGACATAAAATATAATAAACTGTATCGACTTCCCACTAGCATTTTTAGTCACATATGGCTTATACACACTTTTATAAAGCCAAATGGTTTAACTGTCTTATCACTACATAAGTTCCAACTTTGGGATACTTGCTTTAGTCCATAAATAGACCTTTAGAGTTTGCAAACCTTTTGCTCACTCTCTTTATATGTAAAACCTCAAGGTTGCTTCATATAGATTTCCTCATCAATGTTTCCATTGAGAAAAGTAATTTTATAGTTGTGGTAAGTGGCTATGACAAGCATAATCCTTATGGACTTAGGCATAATGACTAGTGAAAAGATTTCTTCAAAATCAATATCAAGTCTTTGAGTATAACCTTTTACCACTAGTCTAGCTTTAAAGGTTGTTATCAACTAATCAATTTCTAGCTTACACTTATAGATCCATTTGCATCCAATAGGTACTGTACCCTCTATTGGATCCACCAAAGTCCATACTTTATTAAAGTACATAGAGTCCATTCTAAATGCCATGGCCTTAAGCCAATGACCTAAATCTATGTCCAACATAGCTTCCTAATATGTCCTTGGATTACTATCCATTTACCCCATCTCATGAAAGAATCTAAACTTTTTGGGTTACTTCTTGATTTGTTCTAACCTTGTATGAGGTTGTGTATTAAGCTCATTATGGTCTCTTGTTTCTATCACTTGTTGGATAGAATAATCATCTTGAACTTCATCAAATTCAACAATACTATTTCTATCTAATAGAAACTAATTTTTCAAAAATGTGGCATTTCTTAAAACAAACACCTTTGTTTTTGAGAGATAATAGAAATAATGACCCAAAGACTTTTTTTGGTATCCCACAAACTTGCACAATATAGATCTTGTATCTAACTTGCCTCTTACTAGTCTCTTGACATAGGAGAGAGACCCCTATACTTTTAGAAAAGAGTAAAAGGATACTTTGCTAAACTTCATCTCATGTGGTGTTTTTGGCACCAACTTTGAGAGTACTATATTTAGTAGCCTCTGCACTGTCTCAATGGCATATCCGCAAAAGGAAATAGCAGCATCAATTAAGCTTATCATAATCCATATCATGTCCAACAAAGTATGATTTCTTCGCTCAGCTACTCTATTACATTGGGAAGTGCTAGATGGAGTCTATTATGAGAGAATCTCATTCTCTCTTAAATAACCTAAGATTTGGTACTTAAATATTCACTTTCTTGATCGAATTGAAGAGTTTTGATACTAAGTCGTAATTATTTTTCTACTTCATTCCTATACTTTTAGAACTTTTCAAAATTTTCGAACTTGTAATTCATAAGATATACAAGTTGAAACCAAATAAAATCATTGGTGAAGGTAATGAAGTAAGAATAGCCTTCTCTTGCACTAACTCTTAGTGGTCCACACATATCTATATGAATAAAATCCAATAGACTTATAGATTACTCCATTTGTCCTACAAAAGATGCCTTTGTCATTTTTCCTTTTAAATAATATCTACAAGTAGGTAGATCCTCCAATCCACTAACCTTTAGTGTTTTAAGGGCTAATACCTTGTTCATCCCATTTTTGGACATATGTCTAAGTCTTGCATGTCGAAGGTATGTATTTTCTTGGTTATCTAATTTATTTTTGTTGTTTTTGTTGAATAAGCATTAGTGATGATGAAGAATCTAAAATGTATAATCCATTATACATTGTACCAATGGCACTTAAGTATATAGTAACAACGATTTAGTACAAGCTTTAGAATCTCTTAAGTATAACTTAAGTTACACCTTCAACTTTAGCTCCAACTCTTGCTCTTTCGCCAAGATGATGGATCAAATCCCCATCACTATGATTTATTCTTCTTTCTATCCTTTGTAGAAAATTACAAAGATTAGAACGACATGTGGTATCAGATACCCAAAAGGAAGAATTTATTCTTTTGTGCACTTTAATAAACAACTGACCCTACCTAAGGGTTACAAGGTATTCCTTATACTTGAGTTTCCAATGACCTAATATTCCACAATAGAAAAAAGTTGCATCCTTATTCTCCTCAATTATTTTCTTGGCTCATGTAAACACTTTAAATGTTTGTTTCCTCTTCGATGAACTTTTCTTCTTCTTATCCCCTTTCTTCATGCCCCTAGGGCCCTTAGATTAAGAGGAGGAAGTAAGCATTAGAGGCTTGTCTTTTTCATAGTTGTCTATACCTTTGCCAACGTTTTAGTTAAATAAACTTGGCACGGATGGAAGGATCAAATCCCCATAGAGATCATTGTCTATCACCACGTCCAAGTTAAAGAGCTTCTCAACAAGCCTAATCATCTTTAGACCATGTTAAGGAAAAATGACCCCTCAACTATCCTAGCTTGAAAAATCTCCTTTAACTACATAAACCACTCGTACCTTGTTTTGATTTATAACTCTTGCAAGCAATTTATCATGGTATGTTTTATGTGTTCGTAAGACTTTTGAAGTTCATAAATGCTATCATAAGACTATAGGATAAGAGGTAATCCTTAACGCAATTCATGGACATTTCACATATCTCTTGATCAGTATTGATTCTTATGGGATTCAAAGCACCTTGATATAGGACATATGTTTGTTTCTCGAAATCTTGAATGAAGGGTTTAGTCAATTGAGGTAGTTCACCCGATTAGTTTGTTGGTTTTCAAAATGATGCTTAGTAGATTGTAAGCCATTTTTTAGACTTCACAAATCTACATAAGTGAAGAAGAGAATAGAAGCATTTGATTGAATTTGATATTAAAAGTATGTTTATGGAATTTCAAGCATGTTTTGCTCCTACTATTTTATCAAATTCCTTACCCTCTAAGGAATGCAGGAAATCAAATTTCCTAGTGAGAATTAAGGTCCAAAGGCATCACTTATGGACTTACAATTCATGAGACATCCAATTATGATCTTAAGGTAGGTTAACTTTTACCAATTGCAATACAATCCTTAATATGTTTTGCCTCACTTTTCGTATATACCCATGATTCATGCAACATCTATTCTACTAAGTGTTAAATAATACCTACCAATCAATCTTTAATTCTGATTTCAACTATGATCGTTCCATGACTCATGAGATAATATATCATAGCAAATTTTAAATTGAAGTGTATCTTATGCTAAGGTAGTGATCACAACTTTCATCTAACAATATGTCCCACAACTCGTGAGCTAATACAAAATTAGGGTAGCATCTCTTGTCACTTGCCTATTAGTAGAAGGCATGGATTATTAAATGCCATTTAATTTTATCCATTTTGACTTAATATTTTCTTGAACTTAGACTTTTCTAAGTTGAGAGATTTTTGATTGGAAGATCTCATCAATTTTTATCTTTACTTAATTAGTTTCTCTATCCTAACTATGCATCACATACATCAATAAAATAAAGAAAGTATAAATAAATAAATAAATAAACCTAGCATACATGAGAGGTTGGGATGACCATGAGTCTTAACCAAGTAGTGCACTTAAAGCCATAGGTGCACTACTTAGTTGATTTTAGATGAATTTATTAAATTAATAGATCTTCTCTATTACGTGAATATATCCCATACATTCATAGATCTTCAGGTTTCCTAGATCCACTTAGCTTCCTTGCAATAATTTACAAGACAAAAGAAAACCTCACCCCTAGAGTTCTACTCTCGTAACAATTATAAGGCAGAAAATCAAAGAAACGTGCAAGCCCCATTTAATACAACCCATTCAATCAACATTTAGCTTTAATAAAATCAAATTAAAGGCTCATGTTCATCTCCATACATCCATCATCCATTCAGGATTTAATCAAGCAATAGTTAGAATTGACATTCATTCTATCAATTAAGTGCTTATTACATAAACAATTAATTTGAGGCAAAATTAAGCATAACTCTTGTGCATCTCAATTTTGCACAAATGCACAAACTTGAAGTGCACACTCAAACTTGATTTTAAAAGCAAACGCCAATGTCCAATATTTTTTGAGCACTTACACAACAATTGTGCATCAATAGTATATGAAAAATCAAGTTTAGGAAGGCAAAAATGAACCAAATGGCAAGACAGTCATGCCATGGCAGCCTTGGGCAGGCCAACTGCCTAGGCAGGCTACACAGGTGCTATAATGCCCCTGTTGCCCAGCCAAGGGCTGGCCGGCTGGCAAGGGCCATACCACATGGCCCTTAGGCCACTGTTTTGCCCCATTTTTTCTTTTTTGCTATCCCAAACTTTATGGACACTTCCATAACTTCATTACATACATTTTGTGACAGTTTTAGATTATAAACACCTTTAAAATTGGAAATTAAAGTTCTCAAATTACTTCAAAAATTAAATCTAAGGAAAAATGGCTATTCTTCGAAGACCTTCAAGACATCCAATCAAATTGGATCCAAAAATTGCCAAAATACTTTTAAGCAATTAATCAACATGCTTAATCAACATTTAATATCATCCAATTCTAAATCAACATTTAACATAGTAAGATTTGAATTAAAACTCATGCCAACAAATGTAATTTACAATTAATCACATATTGACATATTGCAATTCAACACAGCAAGAGCCACATTCATCAACTGCTAAATCTTAAATCCAACAATTGAATCAAGAAATAGGAGTCCTAGAATTAATTCAGTACATGAATCAATCCAATAAATCCACAATTGGGCATAAAATTGGCTCTGATACCACTTGAAGGTAAAGGAGGTTTTAAGATCCATTATAATTTGGAAAAATAGGCAAAATTAACCAATACATCCTCAACCCAAGGATCTATTATATACCTTAAAATTGAACTAACAAGGATGTATAAAGTTACCTTAATCATGAAAATGCAAGGCAACTAAGAAGATCTCACTATGGAACACTTTACAAGCAAGGAATTTGCCTTTTTCTCCAATGATCTCCATATCATGTCCATTTCCTCTCCAATGGACATAAACTCCAGCAACATATCCCAGAAAAATCTCCTCCAAACTGACCTTGAAGTTCCATCAACACAGCAAAAGGATGCATAGACTGCTAATCTTCAAAATCGTCAAAATTGGCTTCTAGCTTGGAGGATTGAGTTCACCAATCCAAAGCTCCCAAATGTGAAGCCTCTAAAGCTAGTCCACATACCTAAAGCCACTTTGAATACTCTCTCAATCAATCATAAAGATTAAGAAAAAAGTGTGAGGAAGTTATTGGAGAGTGAAAGTTGTTGAAGGGAATCTAGAGGGTAGTTTCTCTCAACACAAGAGATCACCACTTTATGGGAGAGAAAAATGAGCTGGAATTATGGCATAAAATGGCTGACCATGAGAGGAAGTGGAGTGTATTTATAGTGTGAGGTAGAAGCCTATGGAAGCTTCTGTCACACATTCCTCACTTCGCCACCAAGGATGCCACTTGGCTAGTCAAGTTGCATTTTTAATTTCCTAAATTAAAAATGTCAACTAACTAATTTAAATGGATTCTTCCAATTAATTTTTCTCCAAAATTAGATTCTCTAATAATTAAATTAACTTTTCAATTTAATTAAATTGACTTAATTCATTAAGTTAATAAAATAACTTAACTCTTTAAGTTGACTTTGACTAATTAAAATTACTACATGGTAACAATTAAATTAACTCCTTAATTTAATTGGCCTAATTTATTTTTTAAAAATTATTTTGATTAATTTAATATTTAAATTGACTGAGCCTTGGTGACCAATTGATAATTATTCAACTTGATCCCTCTCACCAATTGACTTGATCAACTCAATTGTCTAACCCCTTAAATAATTTCTTCAATCAAGTTAAAGTGTTCTAGGATTTTGTGTGTGACCATTTAGGTTCATCAATTAATTAGATACGGACTCACAACTCTTTGTGATTTGTTGAATATCAAATATTCTGACTAGTTTAAAATATTTTAAGCTAATCACTTTATCAATTAATATCTATTAATTGAATAACACCAATCTCCACAGTTGATGTCTAGCACGGGCCTATGGAACCCAACCAATTGAATGACTTAATAGTGTGGTGAACCATTGCTACTTACGATTGTGATACAAATACAGTCCTTCCATTTTCTATCTCCTGAAAGAGACCAAGGGCAAGATATTTACCTACTCCCTAATAGCTTTGATAGCTATATATCTATTCTTAGTGTTTGATTCCATATTATGACCTCAACTTTAGAAAACTCTTTTTCCAAATTGTCATATCACATTGCATGAGGATTTATTGAAATCGTTCATCTTAAAATACATAAGATATCAACCCATTCTTCACAGACAAGCAAAACGGATTTCATCTTGGAACTCACCAATTTTCATACTCAAGTAGCTTGTGCCCAACCTAAGACCCGGCAACCCACTACATGGTCGGAGTAAAATCAAAGCATAATAACCTAAATACAAGGTTGCTATAGAACTTCAAGTGAAAGGACTAATTATATACACTATTGTAAGTTAGAGAACTTGGCATTTGTGACTTGCCACTATGGAAACCTCGTGGATTCTCTAAGTTAGCCTTCAATGAACTTGTTCTCTAACAAGCAGCCACTAACTGAAAGTGAAAGTAAGCGAAAGCTCCATAATATAAAATTATAAAAAGGCTAAATATAACTTAGCTACTCCACTCCAAGGATCTAATCATGAATTTAATAAGGATTTAGATTCATATAAATTACCTTGAATGTTAAATCCAAAGGTAGGAAAGGAAAGACTCCAATGAACTCTTCAAATGAGTGATCATGCATAGCAAAAAGTCACCAACTGATGACTGCCTTCCACAACTCCAAAATTGCTCAAATTTACAGAGAGCACCTCAACACACCAAGGAATATTCTGTAAAAATTTTGTGCCAATCAGATCTTTCAAAGTCCTTCAAATCTGCCATGAACGTTACCAGATAGCAATGGATCACCAAGAGCAACAACTCCCCCAAGTGTTGGACCTCTAATGTAATAATCCACACACCTAAGGACAGCCCCAATCAGCCTAAAATATGATAGATAATAAAAGGATGAAGGTGAAGGAGGGGCGGTTATGAGAGAATTGGAGAGAAAGAGAGTTTGGAGAGTGTGAAACTTCAATACATGAAAAATCACACTTTTTGAGGAAAAATGGGAATCTTAGTTGTAGCACCATCACATGGATGGCTACCTCTTATTTATATAGAGGATGGTGTGATGCAAGTTGCCATCACACCTTTCATGGTCAGTTGGCCAACTTGGCAGCTAACTTGCATGTGAATTTCACATGCATTTGAATTTAATTTGTATCTTCATTTTATCTTATAAAATGTAGTGCAAATTAATTCTAAATTAATGTCAAATGAACTCCTTCATTTGAATTTTTCTCCAAAATTAAATTTCCATTTTAATTAAATTAACTCTTTAATTTAATCTATTTCTTTGACTTGACTCCTTAAATTAATTAATTTAACTCTTTAAGTTAATAGATGTCAACTTAACTCTTTAAGTTAACATGACTAATTAGTTGTTGCATAGCACCAATTAAATTAACTTCTTAATTTAATTGGTCTAATATAACTCTTTAAATTATTTTGATTGATTTAACAATTAAATTAATCAAGCCAAGAAGACCAAAAATTAGTCAATTAAATTCTTCTCAAAAACCATCTAGGAGAATTTCTAACTCCTTAGAAAATCCCTTCCATCAAGTAGAACTTCCTTTAGACTTTTGTGTGTGGCCCATTAAGTTCATCCATTCATTGGACATTAGCTCACAACTGATTGTGATACTTTGAATATTGAAATATTCATATTAGTTTAAACTCCTTTAGACTAATAACTTTTTCAATTAATCTCTATCAATCAAAGAGTACTCAATTTCCATAGTTGATGTCTAGCAACAAACCTATGAAGCCCGACTAAATGGATAAAATGAATATGCTCTAATGATCCATTCTATCTCTACACTTGCCATGCAAATACGGTCCTTCTATCCCCTATCTCTCAAAAGAGGCCTTGGGCAAGATATTTATCGGCTTCCCAATAGCTTCGACAATTATGTTTCTAATTTCAATGTTTGATTCCCCTTTATGACCTTATCTTTCGAAAACTTCTTTTTCCAAATTACCATACTATCTTGTGCAAGAATTTTTTGGAATTAATCATTATAGAATAAATAGGAGATGTATTCACCCTTCACAATGACAAGGAGATGGATCCCATTTTGAATTTCATATATCTTTATATCTAAGTAACTCATACTCAATCTCAACTCAGATGACTTGCCACGTGATTGGAAAAGAGTTAAAGTATGAGGACCTAAACACAAAGTTACCATGGGTCCTTAAGTCAAAGGACAAATTATATGCACTAGCATAATCTAGAGAACTCATCACTACCGACTTGCCACTTCAGCTATCTAATGGATCTCCGGACAGGTCTTCAGTGAACTTATTCTCTACTAAACACCTACAAATATGCACTCATGTCTAATATGGATTTCTCATAAAATGAAGTAATATCCTATTCCTTGGATTTGTGCATTACTAGTACAAGTCCATCCAAATTTTAGATGCCCTATCTATTAAGATTCTATAACTTGGAATCTTTAAAATCATGACCATGTGAGACTTATTTCATAATCTCCACCTAGTGTGTGACCAAGTCCCATAGTCATGTGTGATTTAGAGGCTTCAACCAAATGCCAGTGAAGGAAAAAAAAGCATAAGAGGAAGATGGCCATTTGATATGAATATCATTCAATTTTCTTAGTATGACAAGTGAAATAGTTTACATGCCAATCCAATTGGTTGTGGGGCACTATTCCAACAGTAACATACATCTATGTCTAACATAGATTACCCATGAAATAGGGTAATATCGAACCCTTAGAGTATGCATCATTAGTGTAAGCTTATCCAAATCTCAAATGCCCCCATCTTGTAAAACTTCTATGGCTTGGAATATTTAAAATCATGACTAGAGAAACTTATTTCATGATCACTACTATATGCATGACCAAATCTCATAGTCTTTTATGATTTAAGAGCTTCAACCAAATGCATATTTAGAAATCATAAGCGCATACGATAAAGATGGCCATTTTATTGAATATCATTCAATCAAGATTATATCATAAGTGGAGTAGTTTTACACACCATCTAATTAGCTTCCGGGGCACTATTCCAATTGTATCATGCTAAAATAAAAACATTGAAACAAATTTAGAAAAAGCACTCGAGAGTCTTAAGGGTAAATTAAGGTTATAGTAACCTCTGCATCTCACATAATAAGAAAGTCATGAAATAGTTCTTTCCAAGTAGAAGCTTATGTCATTAGTATACCAAGAAAGCATCAAATAGATGTTAGTTCAAATATGTCTCAACATCTAACTTGAAATTTATTCTTTCTTTGTCTTTCACACAAACAACAATCTCAAGAAACTCGCATATGTTTCTTGACACGTTTAGTAGATTGTGGGAAATCTATTCTTATTATCAAATCTCAAATAGTAATTCATAATAGTCAAATATTAACTAAGATGAAATTTGTATGAAATTATTATTAATAAAATTAATACTGCCTCATCTATGCACCACTTAATATTAAAAGTGATTTCTCTTCTGAGAGCCAATCTTCACCTACCTAACATAACTTTAAAATTGGCAGATATGACATGTGACAAATAATATTCAATAACCATAGGATTAATAAGCATTATATCATAAACCTTGTTATGTATAATTACAATTTACATACTATTGAAACCTAAAAATTCAATATGAGTTATAAAAATATTTTTGGCTATTAGCTTAGTAAAAGGATCAATTACCATTATATGGGTAGAGATATTTTGGAGTCAACTCTTTTTTCACAACTATGTCTCTTGTAAAGTTAAATTTTGTGTCAATGTATTTGGTTTTTCCATGCAACAAAATTGGTCTTTAATTATGCACCACAATGTATAGTAATAGGCTAAAATCTGTAGCAAAAGGTCTTTTGCTACAAATTTGCTATGGATTTTCTCTCCTACTTGATACAGCTGTGACCAATACTTTGCAACATAAATATCTCATAGCAAATATTTTTTGCTACAAATTTTGTAGCTTTTGATATAGTTTAGTCATCATAACAAATAAGTAATGGAAAAACTGAATTTTTTATACAAATTGAGTCTTCGCAGTGAATACTATTCACTGCAACAAACACCCATGATGAATAATTCAAAATCAATACAACATCAATTTGTTATGGTTGTTCTGCCGTAGCAAAAACCCTTAATGTATTTTATATATAATATTATTCAAATTATTATTTACAATTTTCCTGGCATTAATAAACTCTATCAATTAGTGATAGGAACACTACAAATCAACAATCACCACAATCAACTAATTGAAATGTATAAATCATAAGCATAAAATAAATTTCATTGAAACAAAATATATATTAACCAAATTCACTAACATAGCTACTAAACATTAAATATATTGTTTTCTAAATTCATAACACTATTAAGTTTATAAGTACTAGTAGGATAGTTTGGAAGCTAGAGGAAAATATAACATTGTTGACAAAAAGTTTAAAGAAAATACACAATCACGAGGAAAAAGATTAGTTGTCCAACTAATTGTCAAAATATGTCCATACCTTCATATTTTGTCTTCACATCTCCATTACCTACAATAAGACCAAATAAATAATGAAAGGAAGAAATCATAATTTTTCCTAGACACATATTAAAATAGAAAAAGAGAAGCAAAGTCTTGTAAGTACATTAGCTAATTCCCAACCAATGAATTTGTGAACAACTTCTCCAATAGCCTTTAAACCATCACGAGTGAAAAGTACTTCAGCATTTGACATCAAAGCCATTTCTACATAGACTATCACATATGTAGGATATTCACTTTCTTCAACAAGTATCGTATCAACAACAATGCCATGTGCCACAATTTTTTGGGTATTTCACGATAAAATATGTGCACACAATTCCCAACCTAAATAAATATCATTGGAATAGAATTAATTTTGCAAGAAATAAATATTCAACTCTAACAAAGTACAAACCAAAAAAGTAATTTGAATCAAATCAAATAAAGATATAATAAATTAATTTGCATAAATTATAAATTGAGAATATAAAACATTGTTATGTGGAGGTCAATGTTTATGCAAAAATATAAAAACAATATATAAATCAAAAACCAACAAGAAAAAATAAGCATTCATTAGTTAGCTATTTCAAGTGACAAGCAATATCTATGTATTTCCTCGCTGTTTTACAAGTAAATTCAATTGACAATTCAATATGAATTAGTTATAAGATAAATCACACTTCATAAGGCAGCAAGTTTAATGAATCTTACATATAACATTAATGCAAGTGATCAAATTAGTAATATTAGAACATGTAAACAATAGTTAATTAAAAATTAACATCCAAACTTAACAAAGATAGAAATTCAGCAAGAATTAATCATATCTAATGTATATAACCAATTATATATACCTTGGCAGGATGATTATTAATCTAGTAATGAGCATGTTTTGTTTCTAAGGTTCAACCTCAACCTGCAACCATGGAATAAAGCCTCAGCAACAATACATAATATATTTAGTAGTAAATTACATTTGATAAAAAGAGTAATAAACATTACCTGAGGCTCTTTAGATAGAAGACAATTCCATCAACTATTCAAAGTTGGTTTTAGGTAACACTGATGCATTTAGAACTTGCACATTCTTTTGCCTCTTAAGCTTTTTAATTATAGCCTGCAATTCTTAAATCCATGCTTAACAGTGTGCTATATGTGGTTTCAAATACTTTACATTAATGAAATAGTAAAAGAGTACTTGTTTTTGAATGTACCTATTTCTTTTTAGGAGGGGGAACCTTTCCTAATCTGTTCATGGTTTCTTTAAGCAAGTTATCAGCCTTCAAAAACTACAAACATTTGTGATTTCTAAGCTTTTTATTGATGACCTACATTTTTATTACTCAAATTACAATCAATAGTATTGATATTACTTAAAATTAATTACTAAAGTTACAATAAAAAATACATACCTTCATTAGATCATAATGCTATGTAGTTTTTGGCTTTTAAGGCTTTCCACTAACAACCTAGATTTAATAAATTATAGTCAGCAAAGTGCATGTAATTTGTAAATTTGGAAACAATATATATATATATATATATATATATATTTGTCATTTTGGTCATTCAATTACAAATACCTCTTGGTCTACAATTCCGAGAGATTTATTCAACAAATTCACAATTAGTTCATGGGAGCTTGATGCATCTTGAACCTACAAGTTTCAATATATTAATTAAGATGAATCCAAATAAATTTCAACTAACATGTTACAAACCCCTATTCTTTTATTTTTTAAAACAAAATGTAGCATTTTTTAAATGTCTTTTAAACAAACGTAACCATACACCACTTAAAGTCAAGTTAAGTCTAAAATGTGTGTAAAAAAGTTTAAATTTATTTCTAAGAAGAATTTTCTTTATTAGAATTAAATAAGCATATAATTGACAAACCAATAGTCGTACTACATAGAATCAAGCAGATATATTAGAACTCACTAGTCTTACTAATTGGGAGTTTGACTAAGATTACCTAGTAAAGGGTCACAATCTATGGCCTAACATGGAGGAATATGAAAGTCAACCATATTTGACATTGTCTAGGCTTGGTTGATAGCTAAGATTGAGGTCTTTGAAATTTTACGCATATAAGGTTTGTGTTTAAGCCCAATTAAATATATATAGTAGATCTGAATAATAACACACTTGATTTTGTAGTTATTAATGTATTTTGAGTGGCATAAATCAAAATTATGAAAATAATAAAATTGATTTTGTTGCATTTTGTTCATTTACAAAATTAGATTTTCATCACCAACTTATATTGAGAAGGAAAATCCCATCATAAATCCACAAGAAGATAGTGAAAACCCACAAAGGAAAAGTCAAAATTTATGAACTTGAAAGAGAAAGAAACAGAGAAGTATCTAAACATGCACTGATAAGATATTTTCAAAAATTAACTTTGCTAGCCAAAAGAAGCACTGTGGAAAGACGAGATTGTGACAATGATTAACAAGTAAAGGAGGGAGAGTAAAAGTTAGATGATGCTTTATACTAGTTGTTAAACTCATAAATATACTATGGAAAACTACTATAATAATATTGGTGTTGCATCTCAATAGAAGGTGTTGTTTGATGTCTGCATTAGCGCTAATTTTCTCATGGAATAAACAACAGTGAAAATAATTCAATATTCCAATCACAAAATCATTCTTGCAAAAGAAAAGAGAGGTGTAAACTTTGCAAGCTCTATTAAGGATTAAAAGACCAACATATGTGAGATGATTTCTATTGCAGTAACACTTAATGCTTGTCAATGAGTAATGCTTAGCTACTGACATTGATTTTTATTGTTATGTTATATTTTTCTAGCCGATCATGGAGTCTATGTCTTAATACAACAAAATATTCTAGAAATCTAAGTTTCCACTAATTCTGTAGAATTAAATAACTTACTTGGGCTTAAGCTGATTGTATTTTCTGTATATGCTGGGGAGAGTTGCAAATTCTAAAAATTGGAAAAGAATACCTTAAACTCACAGCTCCAAAATATCAACTCTTCCTCAAAACATAAATTATTATTTGATTGAAATAGATACCCTCATTCCACCAAAAGCTATCAAAAATGAAAAATGATACAAATTCAGCAGAAGCTGCCAAGAAGAATCAAATCAAAGATGCTACAAGATGCCACAAGCACATTAAGATGCTCGAAGCAAATTTTACCTTAAGATGTTGCTACAAACAACATTCACATACTTAAAATGATGGTCAAGCCCAAAGTTAGTGCCATGTTGTTGATATTTGGAAGCCTTTGCAATAGAGAAATTCACTTATAACCCTAAAGTTTCCATGTGTTGTACACAGGAGTCAAAGGAAAACTATTTAGAATAGAAATGATTAAAACTGCTACTGGAACTTGAGTGCAAACTTGTGCAAAAATTTAAAATCTATGAAGCACTAAAAGTCCTTCAAATCACTCTAATGTTACTAATTCAGTTTTGGTAAAATAGATATATAGGTAACAATTTCTTGGAATAGAATTACAATAGCTGGCTCTTTCTGTGATTTAGAATTACAATAACTTACTAATTTTGAAGTTATTATAATATATTGCTTACAATGGCTTATTAGTTTTGAAGCCTATTTTTATTAGTTTATAATATCTTTGAAAATACACATAATCAATAACATTTGTAATCATCTTATGTGATGGTTGTAGCAAGATATGTTTTAATTGGAAATGGAGATATAGAAAGAAAGCTTCATTTCTCTCTACCAAAGCAATGGCTAAAATATTTATAAATTGTAGCTCAATACATAATTTTTGGCAACCCATTTTTCTATATATAAATATTCTTTCCCATACATATATCCAAAAGTTCCTCTGTAAGCTTATTGCACATTGGCTTGGTATAATTATGATTTTAATTTATGTAATTCACAAATAATAATATTTCAAGATTATGAAATCCGGATGGCTTTATTTTGATAATGTTGGAATAATATTACAAATCCGAACTACAAATAATAACATTTCAAGCCATCCGGATTTGTAATACTTGCAAGCTAATGTTGGAATTTCTCCTTTTGAAGTCAATACATATGGACTACAGTAGTTTAAGATTAAATATCAAAGTATAATTTTTTCAACATCAAGCTAAGAATTTGCCACAATAAACCAAAATATATCCATACACAATTCTTATCATGGAGAAAGTAACAATTTTAACCCTCAAAACCATCAGATCCAATATTTTGTGTCTCACTTATACATTTTCTCTCCTCTAAACTCTAAGAATACTTAGTTATTTTGTCTCCAAATTTCATCACAAGAAGTCTTTCCTCCAATACATTTCTCTATATGGTATTATAGTAAGTAGCAAACAAATGATTGCTAAGTCCATTATTTCTATAAAATATAATACTTTTACAGACTTTAGAACTAAAAATAAAATCATCTAAAGCCTATTTGAGAAAATTAAACTTACCAAAAAGCATGAGTAATAAGTTTGCCATTTTATCTTACACTATGTGTGTTTTGGTGTGTGAGTTGGAAGGGGCTACATGTTTGGCTATGGTGGCATTGATAGGTGGGTGTGTATGAGTATTAGTGTTGATAGGTCTATTCACGAGCACCTTGTAAAAGCATTCTTTGTGTAGAACTTAATGACTCTTAGGATAGGTGATAGTGTGACATCATGGGTAGACTATAAAAAAATTTGACATGGTATTTGTCTCAGGACTTAGGCAAAATTCAAGTGGAATTATGAGGATTGAAACATTGAGAAGAAGAACCTGATTCACGTTGTGGTTGAGATTGAAGAAAGGGTGATGGAAGAAGACTATAAACATTGGACGCCTATTGCTTGGTACTTACTAGGCTTCAGCATTGGGCCCTATATCCATGAGGGACTTGTTGGAATAGTGCCTCGCAAGCTAATTAGATTGGTATGTAAACTATTTGACTTGTGATACAATCTTGATTGAATAATATTTCTTATAAATGGCCATCTTCATCTTATGTTTTTATTACTTCATTGGCATATGGTTGAAACCCATAGATCACACAAAACTATAGGACTTGGTCATGCACTGGGTGGTGATCATGGAATAAGTCTTACACAATAGTGATCTTAAATATCCCAAATTATAAAATCTTATGAGATAGGGCATTTAAAATTTGGATAGACTTACACTAATGATGCATAATCCAAGGGTTAGATGTTGTTCCATTCTATGAGAAAACCATATAAGATACGGGTACATGTTAGTAAGTGCTTATTAGAGAACAAGGTATGAGAGATGTACCCGAAGAATCTACTAGATAGCCGTAGTAGCAAGTCAATAGTAACTAGTTCTCCAGCTTATACTAATGTATATAATTAGTTCTTTGACCTAAGGATCCATTGTAACCTTGTGTTTAGGTCTTCATGCTTTTGCTCCATCTTGGCCACTTAGCAAGTATTTTGGTGGTGCTTGGGTATGAGCTACTTAGACATGGAGGTTTATGAGATCTAAGATGGGATCCAACTCCTTATCTTTGTGAAGGGCGAGTGTATCTTCTATGCGTTTTATGATGATTAATTCCTAGAAGTCTTAGGCCAAGGCAATGTGACAATTTGGAAATAAAGTTTTTCAAAGATGAGGTCACAAATTGGAATCAAACATTAAGAATAGATACATAGTTTAGGCTATTAGGGAGCCAAAAAATATCTTACCTTAAGCCTCTTTCATGGAGATAGGAGATGGAAGGATCATATTTGCATGGTGCACGTAAAGCTAGAATGGTTCACCAAAAGCATCATTCGGTCAATTGTTGGGCTCATGGGTTTGAGGTTGGACATCAACTATGGAGATTGGATACTCTTCAAGTAATAGAAATTAATTGAATTGAGTTTATTAGTTTAAAAGTTTAAACTGATGTGAATATATGATTTTAAAGTCAGAAAGGTTGTGAGCCCATTTCTCATGAGTGGTAGAACCTAATAGTTGACACACAAAAGCCAATTGACCATCCTAAATATTGATGAAAATCTTCTAAGCATTAGAAGGATTCCATGGTGGCCAAAAATTGAGGAAATCGATTGATGCAATTTTTAGTCATCTCAGCTTTATCAATTTAATTACTAAATCAATCTAATTAATTTAAGGAGTTAAAGTAAGACCAATTAAATTAAGTGTTAATTTAATTTGGTGCCTCACAGCTATCAATTGTTCAAGTTAACTTAAGGTGTTAAGTTAACAAAATCTAGCTTAAAGAGTTAAGCTAGTTAACTTAAAGGTTAAGTCAAAGTTTAATAAAATTAAAGTGTTTAATTAATTAAAATGAAGAATTGATTCTAGATGGATAATTCAAATGAAATGTTCATTTTGTGTTGAATTAGAATTTAATTAGGTAAACATTTCATGAAATGAAATGTAGATTCCAAATTAAATTCAAATTCAACACAAATTAACATGCAACTTGGAAGATGCTTGTAAGTTCGCATGCTTAGGTGGCATCTCCACTATATGTATAAATATGGCCAGCATTAAGATCATTCACACATTTTGTGCATCTAAAGTTAGACCCAAAATTCCCTCCAAAAAGTGATTATCTCATATGTTGAGGCTTCACTCTCTTCTTCACCTCCCTCACCATTTTAGTCCTCCTACTTGCTCTATTTCTCCTTGAGTTTTCCAACTAAATTGGGGATAAAATGATTGTCAATTGGTGTGTGGACTTTGGCATTAGAGATAAGATAAATTTTGGATTGCTTGCTTTGGTGATCCTCTGTTTGAGTAGAGTGTTTCTAGAATCTATTCGAGGTCTTTCCAAAGGGTTTTGGTGCTGAAATTTTTACTGGAAATTTGTCATCTAATTGGTGAAAGTTTTGTCCAAATTTGGCTTGAATCGAAGGTGATTTGCCAGATCAAAAGTTGATCATACTCTACTACACCAGAAGTAGTCTACCTTCAAGAAAGAAAGCTCTACTTCGTGTTTTTGGTTTGATTTTGCTTGAAAGGTAACAATTTGACCTTGATCCATTATATAGGCATGATTTAGATCCTTTTATTGGTGTAATATAAGTTAGATTTTAGTTTTTAAATATTTTAAATTGAATCCTTAGAATTACACCTCTTTCAAGTGGTATCAAATCCAAATTTCATGCCATATTTTGGATTTTCTTTTGATTAATTTATGTGATGAATTGATCTAGATCTTCAAACACTTGATCCAAATCATATATTGGAGTGTTTGGATGATGATTCTTGTTGCTCCTTTGACGATGAATAGATGTTATGCTAATATGTGTTTTAATTGTTAATTCATATGTTAGTGTAATTTGATTCATGATTAGCCAATGATAAATATTGATTTAACATAGGATTATGTTATATGTTGATATATCATGTTTTATTTGACCTAAATTTGTTTTGGTCATTTTTGGATCCAATTGGATTGGATATAATTGGATTTTTTGAGGGGAAATGTGATTCTCACTTTAATTTGATTTTTGAAGCATGTTTAAGCTCTTGTTTTTTCAGATTTATAAACTATTTTAGATCTAAAATTGCATCTATATTGTGTAAAAATAATGTTTAGAAGTTGTTGTAAAAGTTTGGTGCATAAAGGTTTGAGCAACATAGTGCAAAAGTAGCTTAACACCGATGATCAAACCATTGCCCTGCCTAGCCAACAACGGGTGTGCCTTGTGTGCACCTGCCACACAACTGTGCACCCTTCCTAGGCAAGCAATAGGTTAGTCTAGGTCTTGGCTTGATTTTGGCTTGATTTTAGCTCCCTTTTGTGACCAAAAGTATATTGTTTCACATATAATAGATGCACAAGTGTTGTGCAAGTTCTCAAAACTATATTTGATAGATTAATGCTATCTTAAATCTTGTTAAAGTTAATTTTCAATTTTTGTAAAAATAGGATGCATAAATGTTATGCTTGTTTTTGCTTAACCAATTAATTGTTTATATGATAAGCATTTAATTGTTGAAATTAAATGTCAATTCTTGGTTTATTTATTGTTTGTTTAATTGTTGAATGAATGATGAATGAATGGGGATGACCATGAGCATTTAACATTGATTTTACTTATTTCATGTTGTTGAAATGGGTTGTGTTAAATGATACTTGCATGCCTCTTGTTCTGTCATGTAAATGTTATGAGAACCATTAGGAGTGAGGTTTTCTTTCTCTTGTAAAAGTTGTAAAGAGCAAAAAAAATCTAAGAAGGCTTGAAGATCCATGAATGTATGAGGATATACTCATGTAATAGCTTAGTTTAACCAACCCACTTAAAATCAACTAAGTGATGTACCTGTGGCTCTAAGTGCATCACTTGGTTACGCTCATGGTCATCCCACCCTAAGAGTATGCTATATGCATTTACTTATTTATGCTTTTATATCTTATTGATGTATGTGATGCATAGATTAAGATATAAAAAATCTAAATAAAAAAATAAAATTGATGAGATCTTGGCAAACAAGTTTGAAATTCCCTCACTTAGATTGTTGAAGTGTTTTCAAATATTAAGTCAAAATGTATATAAATTAAAAGGAGTTTTAATTAATCCATGCCTTCTACCAATAGTATATGCTATGACGATGCTGCCCAATTTATGTGATGGCACTCGATCACGAGGGTGATACTTAGGAGAAAAGTTGTGAGCATACACTTAGCATACGATGCACCTTTGATTTAAGGCTCCCCATACATTGGCACTCGGTCATAGGAGATATTGTGGAGTGTTCTTGAATCAAAGTTTGATTGATAGGTTCAGCTGAGCACTTAGTAGTGTAGATGTCGCACAAGTTGTGGGTCTATATGAAAAGTGAGGCAAAATATATTAAGAGTTGCATATGATGCAATTAGCAAGTGTTGCTTTTCCTTAGGTTGTTCGTGGATGGCACGCGATTATACGGTTCCACTTGCAAGTCTTTGTAGTCTTGATTCTCACTAGGAAATATGATTTTCCAAATTCTTCCAGAGGGTGACGTATTTGATAAAATAGTAAAAGAAAAATATATTTGAAAGACTATAAACATGTTTTCAAAATATCACTATTCAATCACATGCTTAGATTCTCTTTTATCGCCCTTTGTAGATTTTTGAAATCTTCAAACTCAAAATAGATAAGAATCCACTCACAAAACTTTTGGAAACAAAAAACTAACTGAGCCCAATTACCACGATTGGTTGAGAAACCTCAAAATAGTGCTTGACTCTAAAAAGAGGACTTATGTTCTTAATCAAAGTCCACTAGAAACCATTAGCGATGATGCCACTATTGAGGCTCGTGAATTGTTAACAAATTTTGTGGATGATGATCTACAAACAAGGTGTCTCATGATGGCAACTATGTCTAATGAGTTGCAAAAGTCTCAGAAGCATATGATACATGCAAATGAGATCTATGCACATTTTAAGAGTTTTACGGTGTCCAAACTAGACACGAACGGTTTGATTTGTTTGGGGAGCTCTTTAGAAGTAGAATAACTGAGGGCATGAGTTTCCATGATCACGGGCTTAAAATGATTGGTCTCATTGAAAAACTTGGACAACTTGATGTGATCATGGACAATGACCACTATGTGGATTAGATACTATAGTCATTGCTAAGTATGTTCGACCAATTTATTATGAACTTTAATATATCCAAGAATGAGGTGATGATTAACAACTTGATTAACATATTGGTTACTGCCAAGGTGACTATGAAAAGCAAAAATACTCTTATACTTGCATCCTCTTCCAAGTCCAAAGGCCCTAAAGGTCCGAGGAAATGAGGTAAGAGGATAAAAAGTTCTTCTTCAAAAGGGAAGTAATCCTTGAAAGGTTTAGCGGGAGCAAAAAAGAAAAAAGAGGCTAAAACCAATGCTACATGTTTCCATTGTGGCAAAAAAAAAAAAATTGGAGAAGAAACTACAAAACGTATCTTACAACCCTTGAGAAGGGTATGCACATGATTGAAGTGTATTTAATGGCTAATTCTTCCTCATAGGTATTTGATACCGCATTGAAAGTAAGTAAGGTACTAGGATCAAATTATCAAAACTTCAAAAACATGAAATTAACTAGTACTTACAAGCATAAAAAAGATCAAATCAAGCTAAGGATTCAGATTTGATGAGAGCATAGCCTTGAAAAGCAAAATCCAAGGAGAAACTTGTGAACTCTTCACAATTCTAGAAATTATCTGCAACTGACGCAATTGGAAGAGTGCAAAAACTGCCCAACCAAAACTCATCCAAAAATTCCAAGAAAATTATTAGAGCTTCTCAACATCTTAAATAACTTTTCATAAAAATTTTGGATCAAAAGGCCTTCTGAAACTTCCTAGAAAAAATTGTAAATTCAGACTCTATGCAAGTGAATCTCCAAAATCTAGCAAGTCAAGTGCCTTGCCATCCACGAGTAATCAAAGGATAGGCAACTTTTGCCAATTGCATCTCATGAAACTCTTGATATATTTTTTCTCACTTTTCATATAGACCCATATTTATGTGTGCCATGTATACTAAATAGTGTTAAGTCCAACCAACCAATCCTTCTTTGTCTCAAGACAACCTCACAACATCCCCCATTTATGCGTGCCAATGCGTGAGAGTTCTTAAGTCAAAAATATATCTCATGCTAAATGTTCACAGCATTCCTCCTAAGTGTGACACCCATTTATGAGTGCCATCACACAAATTTGGTAGCATCATCATTGCATAGACTATTGGTAGAAGGCTTGGATTAATTAAAACTCTTTTACTTTGTATCCCTTAAGACTTAATATTTGAAAAACACTTAGACATTCTAAGTAGAGGGTTTTTGCTTGCAAAGATATCATCATTTCTATCTTCTTATTCAGGTTCTCTATATTCTAAACAGGCATCTCATACATCAATAGGAAATGGAAAGTATAAATAAGTAAATGCGCCTAGCATGGTCCTAGGGTGGGATAACTGTGAGCATAACCAAGTGATGCACTTAAAGCCATACGTGCATCACTCAATTTATTTTAAATGGGTTGATTAAACTAAACTATTATACAAGTGTATCCCATATATTCATGGGTCTTCAAGCCTCCTTAGATCCTCTTTACTTCTTATAACTTTTACAAGAGAAAGAAAACCTCACTCCTACTAATTCTACTTTCATAACTTTTACAAGATAGAATAAAAGGCATGCAAATCCCATTTAATACAATCCATTTCAAAAATTGGAAATAAATAAGATCAATATTAAAAGCTCACGATCATCCCCATTCATTCATCATTCATTCAATAATTAAATGTATAACAAATAAATCTAGAATTAACAATTAATTTCAACAAATAAATGCTTATCTCATAAATAAATAATCGAACAAGCATAACTCTTAGGCCAACATTGGAAGATTAACTTTAACTAATATTTTAAAAGCACTCAAGAATGTGAAACATAATTGTGAGACCTTGCACAACATTTATGCATCTAATATGTGTAGTGTAAAACTAAATTGAGCATTAAAGGAGTTGGAAAAATAGCTCAAAGCACACCAAAACCCCAAGCTAGAGACTACCAACCAGCCTGGGTGCACAACTGGGTAGGCCGTGCGCACAGTGTATGCACAGCACCCAACCAGCGCCTAGCTGAGGGCTCGGCAGCCCCTATTTTAAGGCTTCAAGTTGTGCTAAGCATTTTGCCACTCAACTTTCATGCAACAATAAATTTAGCACTTGTTCTCAACATCAAAACACACATCTTAGATGAATTTCCAAATTAAAAACAACTTTTAAAAATAAAAATTCAAGTGCTCAAACATGCCTTCAAAAACGTGATTAAAGCTAGAATCATATTCTCCAAAATCTCCAATAAAACTCCAGTCTCATTGGATCAAAAAATGACCAAAACTCTTTGATAAATCATCAACATGCTATATCAACATATAACATTAATTAATGCCAAATAAATATTCAACATTAATCACTATGAATTAAAACATACTAACTACATAAATTAACAATTAAATCACATAATAGCATGCTTTCAATTCATCAATCAAAGAGCCACACACAACATCAACCAAATGCTCCAGTCCATCAACTGAGTCAAGAATTTGGTGATCTAGATTAATCCATCACATGAATCAATCAGCTGAGGAAAATCTAAATCTAAGCATGATTTAGGCTCTGATATCACTTAAACGCAAGTAAGGCACGAGAATCTAATTATCAAAACTTCAAAAGCATAAAACTATCTAGTGCTTAAAAGCATAACAAGGATCAAATCATTCTAGGCATTCAAATTTGGTGAGAGCATTGCCATGAAAATCAAAATCCAAAGAGAAACTTGTGAACTCTTCACAATTCCAAAAACTATTCGCAATTGGCGCAGCTGGAAGGGTGCAAAAATTGCCCAACCAAAACTTCTCTAAAAATTTTGAGAAAATTGAACTTCTCAACACCTTGAAAAAATCTCTGTAAAAATTTTGGATCTAAAGGTATTTTGGAACTGCTTAGAGAAAATCGCTAAATCAGACTATGTGTAGGTGGATCTCTAAAATCTAGCAAGTTAAGTGTCTTGCCTCTATTGTTATGATCCACACTCCAATTAGATCTTCCAAAATCTCTAGTCTATAATTTAGATTAAGACCAGAGATACAATAATGGTGGAGGCTAATTTTAGGTTGGAAGGAAGAAGAAGAAAGCTTTCAACACATAAATGTAAAGCCAATGGGCTTTTTGGGGAAAATTACAAAGAATCTAATTCTTCCCAAATGGTGTGATGCCTTGGCCAATCCTCTCTCTATATCCATATATAGATACTGAATGGTGTGATGCCAAGGTGGCATCACACATTCCATGAGGGGGGGAGGGCGGCCAAGTGGGGTGCCAAGTAAGCAAATTAAATCAAATCTCAATTGAATTTCATTTGCATTTTAATTACATTTGAAATCTAATTACAAATTAATTAAGATGCTAATTCTAATGAACTTTTCATTTGAATTTTTTCTCCAAAATTTCTTTCTTCCCATTAATTAAATTAAACTCTTTAATTTAATTAATTATCCTTTGACGTAACTTTTTAAGTCAAATTAGCTTAACTCTTTAAGTTAACTTAACCAAATGACAATTATGTTGGCACCAAATAATCAAATCTTTAATTATTGATCTAATTTAACTCCTTAAATTAATTGAATAATTTAACACTGAAATCAATCAAGCCAAAAATAACCTTCAAAGTTGGTACCATAAAATTGGTCCATCAAGAGTCGATTCTAACACATAGGAAAAATTTTCCGTCAAGTGGGAAGCTAATTAGATTTTATGTGTGCCTAATAGGTTCTACCATTCATTGGACATAGGCTCACAACGTTTTGTGACTTTTGAATATCTTATATTCATTTTAGTTTAAAACTCCTTTTAAACTAATTGACTCAATTTAATTGATCTCATTTATTGAAGAATATCCAATCTCCATGGTCGATGTCCAACCTCAAGCCCACAGAGTCCAACCAATTGGCTGAAATGAATATTCTAGAGAACCATCATCACTCTATATGTACCATGCAAATATGGTCCTTCCATCTGCTATCTTCCAAAAGAGGCCTAGGGCATGATATTTGTCAGCTCTCTAATAGCCTCAATTTTATATCTCTATTCTCAAAGTTCGATTCCATTATGTGACCTCTCCCTTAAAAAAATTATTTTACTAATTGTCACGCCACTTTGCACAAGAATTTCTAGGAATTGATCATTATAGAATACATAGGTGATGCACTCGCATTTCACAATAGTGAGGAGTCGGATTCCATCTTAGATCTCACAAACCTCCATGCCAAGTAGCTCATACCCAATCTCAACGCAAAAGACCAGCTAGGTGGTCAAGGAATTTTCAAAGCATGAGGACCGAACAGAAGGTTACCATAGATCCTTAGGTCAAAGTACTAATAATATACACTAGTGCAAGTAGGAAAACTAGCCACTAGCAACTTGCTACTATGGCTATCTAGTGGATTCTCCAATAGGTTTTTAGTGCCTTGGTCTCTAACAAACACTCACTAACATGAACCCGTATCTCATACAGCTACTTCTGAAATAGAGCAATCTCCAATGTTTGAATTTATGCATCATTAGTACAAGTCTATCCAGATCTTAAATGCCCATTCTTATAAGATTATATGACTTGAAAGATTTAACATCACGACTAAGTGAAACTTATTCCATGTTTACCAAACCAAGTCTTGTAGTTATAGGTAATCTATTGGTTTCATTCAAATGCTAGAAAAGTGAAATAAAGCATAAGGTGAAGAGGGCCATATAAAGAATATCATTCAATCAAGATTATTTTTACAAGGAAATAGCTTTTACAAGGCCAATTATGGCTTGCAGGGCTCTATTCCAACACACATTTGGTTCTTACCTTTATAATTCGTTACAATGGTTGAAAAAAAGAAATAGTCTTACTGAATGGGATATGATCCTCTACCACAAAAATAGAGCAAGAGTTGTTGTCACGGTCCAAGGTATACTCAAGTTGGACTTGCGAGATTCTATGATTGTACTTGATCCTTGTTACTTTGTACCAAATCTTATTAAGAATATAATTTTAATACTCATATTAGATAATAAAGGATATGATTTTCTATATCTACTAGAAATTGAAGGCATTAAGAATGATTCTTTAATTATTCAAGGTACATTGAATAATGGATTGTACATATTAGATTCTAAAAAATTATTAATGCACATTTAATCAAGTAAAAGAAAGCTAGATATCCAAAAAGATTCCATTCTATGGCATGTACGACTTAGGCATATCTCCAAAAATAAGATGAACAAGATAGAAGCTCTCGAAGTACTAAATGTTAGTGGAATTGAGGAACTTCCAACTTGTGAGTCTTATTTGAAGGAAAAATTACCAAGGCTTCTTTTGTAAGACAATCAAAACAAAGCACAAGTCCTTTGGATTTGATCTATACGAATATGTGTGATCTACTAAGAGTTAGTGCACAAGGTGGCTATTTTTAGTTCATCACCTTCATCGATGATCACACTCGATTTAGACATGCGTATCTTATCAAGTACAAGTCTGAAGCCTTTGAAAAATTCAAAGAGTATAAGTGTGAAATAGAAAAACAAAAGAGACTTAGTATTAAAACTCATTGATCAAATTGATGAGGAGAATACTTAAGTACCATATTCTGGGATTACTTAAAAAAAAATGGGATTCTCTTTCAAAAAACTCAACCCAACATGCCCCAACTTAATGGAGTAGCTAAGAGAAAAAATCGTACCTTATTGGATATGGTATGTTCCATGATAAGCTTATCTGATGTACCTATATCCTTTTGGGGATTCTTCTTGAAGATGACCGCATGGCTACTAAATGTAGCACCCTCAAAGGCCATGCCAAAAATGACACATGAGATATGGTATGGCAAAGCATCCTCTTATCATTTCTTAAAGGTTTAAGGGTCTCCCGCATACGTGAAGAGGTTAGTAAGAGACAAGTTGGATAGCCAATCCTTCTTGTACAAGTTTGTGGGATGTCCTATAGAGTTTATGGGATGTTATTTCACGATCCCTTGGAAAAAAAGGTGTTTGTCTTGAGAAATGCCACCTTTTTGGAAAAGAAATTTCTATTAGATAGAAAAGCAATTGTTGTTAAACTTGATGAAGTTCAAGATAATCAATAAATCCACAAGCAATAGAAAAATGTAGTGAGCTTTACACACAACCTCTATGTAGGTCAGACAGAATCGAGAAGGAACTCAAAAGGTTTAGATTTCTTCATGAAATGGGCCAATCGAATATAGATTTGAAGACCTACGAAGAAGTTATGTTTGATATAGAATCAAGACATAGGCTTAAAGCCGTAAGATCTAAAATAAACTCCCTACACTCCAACAAAGTATGGACTTTAGTAGATCTATCAAAGGGAATTATTCCCATTGGCTACAAGTGGATCTATAAGCAAAAGCTAGGAGTTGGTCGAGAGGTTACGATCTTTAAGGCATGACTAGTGCCAAAAGGTTATACTCACAGACTCGGTATTAATTTTAAGAAAACTTTTTAATCAATTGCAATTCCTAAGTCTATTCAGATTCTACCTGCCATGGCCACATATTATGACTATAAGATATGAAAAATGGATGTAAAAACTGCTTTTCATAATGGTAACATTGAAGAAGAAATCTATATAGAGCAACCACAAGGTTTTACATCTAAATAGAGTAATCAAAAGGTTTCTAAACTCTAGAGATCCATTTATGGACTCAAGCAAGCATCCTGAAGTTGGAACATACATTTTGATAATGTAGTCAAATCATTTGGCTTTATCAAAAATGTGTATGAACCTTGTGTATATAAGAAGGCAAATAGAAATAGTGTATAGTTTATTATATTTTATATCAATGACATCCTTCTCATTGGGAATGAGATAGGTATGTTAAAGTGTACTAAAGCGAAGTTGTCTACTTAATTCTCCATGAAGGATTTGGAAGAAACATCCTATGTAATGGAAATATATATCTATAGAGATAGATCGAAGAAGATGCTGGGGCTATCCTAAAACCATGTACATTGATAAAATACTAAAACGATTTAATATGGAAGAATCCAAGAAATGATTTCGTTCTATGGGATATAGGATTCGTCTCTCTAAGTCTATAGCCCCAAAGACTGAAGCAGAGAGATAATAAATGTCACATATACCTTATGCATCCATTATAAGAAGCATAATGTATGCAATTCAATGTACAAGATCAGATGGAGCACATGCTCTAAGTGTACAAATAGGTTCCAATCTAATCCCAATAAGAGTTATTAGATGGCTATCAAAATGATCCTTAAGTACTTAAGAAGGACTAAG
Organism: Jacaranda copaia; assembly: GCA_014898725.1. Taxonomy (NCBI): domain Eukaryota; kingdom Viridiplantae; phylum Streptophyta; class Magnoliopsida; order Lamiales; family Bignoniaceae; genus Jacaranda; species Jacaranda copaia. The sequence continues at coordinate 3,416,784 of JACGDI010005475.1, read as the reverse complement.
GAAGTATTTTTAGTATACGACAATAGAGAATTAAAACCCAAAGGATTTTTGGATTCAAGTTTCCAATAGAGGACTTGGAATCTATTTCTCGATTGATATTTTTCCTTAATGGCAACATAGTAAGTTGGAAGAGTTCCAAATAAGACACCACGGTCAACTTTACCACTGAAGCAGAATATATTACGACTTTGAAAGTTGCAAAAAAAGGTATTTAGATCAAAACCTTTATCCAAGAGTTGGATGTAGTGCCTGGCATGTTTAAGCTTATAGTTGTGTTTTAAGACAACAATAATGTGGTTGCACAAGCTAAGGAGCCAAGATCCCATCAGTGATCAAAATATATTTTGAGGTGATACCATTTGATCCGAGAGATCATAGATAGAGGCCATATTCAAATGGAAAAAATTACCTCATAAGAGAATATAGCAAATCCACTGACTAAACCCCCATCGCAAAAGGTCTTTAAAAGACATCTTATGAAGATAGGTCTCAAGACTATGGGGAATTAACTTTAGGGCAAGTGGATGATTGTTGGAATAGTGCCCCACAAGTCAATTAGATAGGAATGTGAACTATTTCACTTGTGATACAATCTTGATTAAATGATATTCCTTATAAATGGTCATCTTCATCTTATGCTTTTATTGCTTCACCGGCCCATGGTTAAAGCCCATAGATCACACAAGACTATGAAACTTGGTTAGGAACTAGGTGGTGATCATGGAATAAGTCTTACACGATTGTGATTTTAAATATCCCAAGTCAAAGAATCTTATGAGACAAGACATCCAAAATTTGGATAGACTTACACTAAAGTTGCATAATCTAAAGGTTGGATGTTACTCCATTTTATGAGCAAATCGTATGAGATATAGATACATGTTAGTAGGTACTTGTTAGAGAATAAGACACTAGAGACCCGCCTAGAGAATCTACTAGATAGCCATTATGGTAAGTTAGTAGCGACTAGTTCTCCAACTTACACTAGTGCATATCATTAGTCCTTTGACTTAAGGATCCATTGTAACCTTATGTTTAGGTCCTCCTACTTTGACTCTATCTTAGCCACTTAGCAAGCATTCCAATGGTGATTGGGTATGAGCTACTTAGATATAGAGGTTTACGAGATCCAAGATAGGATCTGACTGTTTGTCTTTATAAAGGGTGAGTACATCTCCTATGTGTTCCATGATGATCGATTCCTAGTAGTCCTTGGCCAAGGCAATGTGATAATTTGGAAAATTATTTTTCAAAGATAAGGTCACAAACCAAAATTGAACATTAAGAATAGATGCATAGTATCAAAGTTATTAGAAAGCCAACAAATATCTTGCCCTAGGTCTCATTCATGGAGATAGAAAATAGAAGGACTATATTTGCATGGTTTGTGTAGGGCTAGAATAGTTCACCAAAAGCATCATTTGGCCAATTGTTAGACTCCATGGGCTTGAGGTTAGACATCGACCATTGAGATTAGGTACTCTTCAATTAATAAAGATTAATTGAATTAAGTCGATTAGTTTAAAAGAGTTTAAACTAACATGTATATATGTTATTCTAAAGTCACGAAGGTTGTGAGCCCATGTCCAATGAGCCGTAGATCCTAATAGGTCACACACAAAAGTCAATCGGCAATCCTAAATATTGAGGGTAATTTTCTAAGTGTTAGAAGGATTCCATGGTAGCCAAAAATTGAGGGAATTGATTGACACAATTTTTAGTCTTCTCATCTTGATCAATTTAATTGTTAAATTGATCTAACCAATTTAAGGAGTTAAACTAAGATCAATTAAACTAAGTGTTAATTTAATTTGGTGCCTCATGACTATTAATTGGTCAA
>JACGDI010005475.1:3394207-3414844 GCA_014898725.1 Jacaranda copaia | reverse complement strand
TCTTTTGTTCAAGCAGTTTGTTTCTGGAATCTGTTTGAGGTCTTTCTGAAGGATTTTGGTGCTGAAATTTTTATTCGATGTTCTCCACCAAATCAATGAAATTTTGGTCCATATTTGGACTAATACAAGGTGATTTTCTCAATCAAAAGTTAATCACATTCTGCTATGCCAGAAATAGCCTACCTTCGGGAAATTAAGCTCTACTTTGAGTTTTGGGTTGGATTTTGCTTGAAAGGTAACAATCTGACCTTAATCCATTATATAGGAATGATTTAGATCCTTGGAAGGGTGTAATATAACTTAGATTTTAGTTTTGAAATGTTTTAAATTGGATCCCTAGCATTACACCTCTTTCAGTACTTAGGCTTTACTATGAGGTTTCTTTGCATCAAAGCTTCAAAAATGTTCTTGGATGGTTGATGTTGTCTTGCACTCAAAGGTGGACCTATATGTTTTTAAAAGTTATAAGAGGAATCAGGAATGTTTCCTGTGGTTGGAAATAGCATCATAGGGGATGTCAAGGACGTTTACCAAAAGTCTATGTCCAGTAAATAGCTTTAGGAATGTTGTCATAGGCATTTCATGCCTGAGAGGTCTTTCAAGGTCATTTTATTGATTAAGTCTTGTGTATTTACTTAAAGTTACCTGGGTTGAGGTTTGATAAGTGTTCTTATCTTGTTGTTCTTTTGGTGGCATCATATTGGTTGCCTCACATTCACCCAAGGTCTTAGATAAATTTTTCAAAGGTATGTTAATGAAGAGCACGTCATATTGTCAATATGAGAGATAAGTTCTCAAGGTGATGTCTTCTCATTTTTCTTTATTTTTACTTCACCCTTGCATTCATAAGCTTCTACATAACTTATTAGTGTCAGCAAAAACTTCTTAGGGTACATCAAGTTGAAGGATGGTCATGTCTTAAGAATGGGACATTAAGAAGTAGGCTATAATTTGAGTTAGAGTCCCAACTGAGTTAGACTTAGAGTCCATAGGTTCAATGTGGGGATGACGCTTGCTAAGTATGTAGAGACGATGTCCAATGTGGGAAAAGTACCTTGCAAGCCATTTAGATTGACATATATAACTACTCAATGTAACAATCTTGATTGAATGTTATTCAATAAAGTAGCCATATTTATCTTATGCATTTGTGATTTCTTCACATACATTTGGTTGAAGCTCTTAAATCATACAAGAGTATAGGACTTGGTCACACATGTGATGGCGATCATGGAAAAAGTCTCTATGATCATAATTTTAAATATTCCAAGTCATAAAATCTTATGAGACAGGACATCTAGGATTCAAATAAACTTGCACTAACGATTCATATTCCAAGGAGTTGGATATTGCCCCATTCATGGAAAATATATATTAGGTATAGATGCATGTTAGTAGATGCTTGATAGAGAACAAATTCACTAAAGGCCCACTTAGAGAATCTATGAAGTAACTATAGTAATACAATGGTAGTGGTAAGTTCTCTAACTTATGATAGTCCATGTAATTAGTCTTTTAACTTGAGGTTCTATAGTAACTTTATATTTACGTCCTTGTGCTTTGATTTTTCTTTGATCACTTAGCAGGTCACCTGGCGCTTAGGTTGGGCACAAGCTACCTAAGCATAGAGATTGGTGAGTTCCAAGATGAGATCTATTTCACTGATCTATGAAGAATGGATTAATCTCCAATGTATTCTAAGATTATCAATTCCAAGAAATCCTTACATAATGTGATATGAAATTTGGGAAAAGAGCTTTCCAAATTTGAGGTCATAATGGGGAATCGAACATTAGGATAGATATATAGTTATTGAGGCAGTTAGGAAACCAACAAATATTTTGCCTAGATCTTTTGGGAGATAAGAAATAGAAGGATAGTATTTGCACGGCAATTGTAAGCAATATTGGTTCATCCCATGATTAATTCATTCAATTGGTTGGGCTTCATAGGTTTATGCTAGACATCAACTATAGAGATTGAGCACTCTTCAATTAATAGAGATTAAATGATAGAGTGATTAGTTTAAATAAGTTCAAACTAATCGAAATATTCAACATTCAATAAATCACAAAGAGTTGTGAGCCCATGTCTAATTAATTAGTGAACCAAAAGGGTCACACACTAAAGCCTAGAACGCCCTCACTTGATAGAAGAAATTATCTAAGGGGCTAGATAATGGAGGCGATGAAGTTTATTGGAGAGAGAGACCAGGTTGGATAATTATCAATTGGTTACAATGGCTTGATTAATTTAAGTGTTAAATCAAACATAATAATTTAAAGAGTCAAATTAGGCTAATTAAATTAAGAATTTTATTTAATTAGTACCATGTGGCAATTTAATTAGTCAAAGTCAACTTAAAGAGTTAAATTAATATTGTTAACTTAAAGTGTTAAGTTAAACTAATTAAATTAAGGAGTTAATTTAATTAGTTAGGGAATATATTTTTGGAGGGAAAATTAAATGAAATATTCCATTTAAATTAATGAGTTTTCATTTTTAATTTAAGAAATTAAAATTGCAACTTAACTAGCAAGTTGGCATCATAGGTAGCATTGTGAGGTGTGTATGATTGAAGCTTCCCCAAGCTTCCATCCCACACTAGAAAACCCCCCTCATGGCTGGCCATATGGTGCTAATTTTTAGCTGTAATTTCCCTCCTATTTGTGTGGTGATCTCATGTGTTGAGAGAAAGCACTTTCCAGATTCCCTCCAACAACTTTTCTCTCTCCAATAACTTCCTCACACTTTCTTCTTCATCCTCCTCACCTTTGTAGCTGATTGAGAGAGGATTTATAGTGGTACTAGATGTGTGTACTTTCTTTATAGGCTTCACAATTGGGGGCTTTGAGGTGGTGGATCAAAATTCTTCAACGTGGTGATCGGTTTTTGGCGTTTCTAGTTACCGGCGGTTTTGGCACTTCACTTTCTATTTTGCCACCCATTATAGCTCAACTTGGAGGATATTGTTCCAAAAATATTTGATGTAGTTTCTGTACATTGGAGAGGAGTTGGAGATCCTTGGAGAAAAAGGCGAATTCTTTGCTTGGGAAGAGTTCCATAGTGATATCTTCCAAGTTGCCTTTCATTTCGTGATTAAGGCAACTTATCTCCATATTTTTAATCCAATTTTGCAGCATAGATTAGATCCATGGGCATAGGATATGTTGGTTAATTTTGACTTTTTTTTTTGCAAATTATTATGGATCCTAACATGTCTTCTACCTTCAAATGGTATCAAAGCCGATTTTATACCCAATTTTGGATTTTTTGGATAGATTCATGTGATGAATTAATTCTAGGACTCCTATTTCTTGATCTGAATGATGGATTTAAGATTTAGGAGTTGATGCATGTGGCTGTCAATGTGTTGAATTCAAATATGTCAATATGAGTGAATTACATGTGTTGGCATGGGTTCTAATTCAAACATTAGATGTTAAATGGTGATTTAACATCAGATGATGTTATATGTTGATTACAACTTTAAGGTATTTCAGCTATTTTGGATCCAATCTAATTGGATGTCTTTAAGGTGTTTGAAGAACAATGATTTTTTCATACATTTGGTTTTTGAAGCTATTTGAACACTTTATTTTTTTAGTTTTAAATCTGTTTATAATCTGAAAATTTATCATAAAATGTATGGAATGAAATTATGAGAGTGTCCATAAGGTTTGGGATAGCAAAAGGGCAAAAATAAGGCAAAATGGTGGCTTATGCACCTTGTGGAAGGGCCCCTGCCGGCCAGCCGGCCCTTGGTTGGGTAGCACGGGCATTGTAGTGCTCATGCAGCCAGCCTAGGCAGCCATCTAGGTTGCAGGCCCACCCATGGCTGACTAGACGTGATAGAATTGACATTTACCGCATTTTTGCCCTTCTAAACTTGATTTTTCCATACACTTTTTATGCACAATTGTTGTGTAAGTGCTCGTGATTACATTGGATATTGTTTCTTTCTTTTAAGATCAAATTTAATTATGAACTTCAAGCTGAAGTAAAAATGAGATGCATAAGAGTTATGCTTATTTTTGCCCTTAATTAATTGCTTATGTAATAAGCACTCAATTGATGGATTAAACGTCAATTCTTGCTATTGTTCATTTAATTATTGAATGAGTATGAACATGAACCTTCAATTTGGTTTTATTAAAGTTCAATGTTGATTGAATGGATTGTATTAAATGGGGCTTGGATGCCCCTTGATTTTTTACCGTGTAATTATTGTGAAAATAGAACTCTAGCAGAGCGGTTTGCTTTTCTCTTGTAAATTATTGCAAGGACACAAAGGAGGCCAAAAAGATCAAGGAGGCTTGAAGACCCACGAATATGTGGGATATATTCATGTTATATATAGGATCTATTAATTTAATCAACCTACCTAAAATCAACTAAATAATGCACCTATAGCTCCAAATGCACTACTTAGTTCAAGCTCATGGTCATCCCGCCCTTAGATGCAAGCTAAGTTTATTTACATATTTATGATTTCTTTTTCCTATTGATGTACGAGATAAATGGTTAGGATAGAGAACCTAAATAAGCAAAGATAAAGGTTGATGATAGCTTCCAAGTATGCAAATTCCTCAACTTAGAGTTCAAAACAAAATTTAAGTCAAATTAGATAAAATTAAATGGGATTTGATAATTTAGGTCTTCTACCAATAGGCAAGTAACATGTGATACTGCCTTAATTTTGTGTTGGCTCACAAGTTATGGGACACATTATTAAAGCAAAGCTATGATTACTACCTTGGCATGAGATACACTTTAATTTAAATTCACCACGGCATTGTCTGATAAGTTATGGAATGATCGTGGTTGAATTTAAATTAAAGATTGGTTGGTTGGTTTGACTTACACCTAGTAATATAGATGTCGCACGAGTCATGGATTTATATGAAAAGTAAGGCAAAACACATCAAGGGTTGCATGAAGATGCATGTAGAAGTTATCTATCTTAGTATCATAAGTGGATGTCTGACGAGCTATAGGTCCACAAGTAATGCCTTTAAGCCTTGATTCTCACTAGAAAATATGATTTCTTGAATTCCTAAGAAGGTAAGGAATTTGATAAAATAGTGGGAGCAAAAATGCTAGAAATACCATAATTATGTTTTCAATAACAAATTCAATCACATGCTTATATTCTATTTTTCACTTATACAGATTTGAGAAATCTCAAGAATGGCTAAAAATCTACTAAGCATTATTTTGGAAACTGATAAACTAACTAGGCCAAACTATCATAATTAACTAAACCTCAAACTCATTCTAGATTTTGAGAAACAGATATATGTTCTATATCGAGGTGCTCCAAATCCCACGGGAATTAATGCAGATTAAGAGATACATAAAAAGTTCACAAAATAGGTTAAGGATCATCTCCTAGCCCATAATCTGATGATGGCATCTACAAACTACCAAAGTCTCATGAACACATGAAACAACCTCAATCAATTGCTAGCAAGAGTTGTAAAGAAGACAAGGTATGAGAAGTTCATTTTGTCAAAAGAGATTTTTTCAAGTTAGCATAATTGAGAGGTCATGTGTCCACGACTATGGTATAAAGATGATTAGGATTGTTGAAAAGCTCTTTGACTTTAGACATAGTGATAAACAATGATTTGTATGGAAATTAGATCATCTCATCTTTGCTAAGTTTATTTAACCAAAGTGTTCATCTAAGTGGAGACAACCATGAAAAGGGAAAACATCTAATGATTGCTTCCTCCTCCCACTCCAAAGGCCCTAAAGACAAATAGAAAGGGGGCAAGAAGAAACAAACATTTAAGGCATCCAGTGGAGTCAAGAAGATTATATAAGACAAAAAGATGCAACTTGTTTCTACTGTGGCACGTCGTGTCATTAGAAGCGTAATTGCAAGGAATGCCTCGTATCCTTTGGGAAGCATAAGTTGTTTATTGAAATGCACCTAAAGGTATATTCTTCATCATAGGTATATAATGCCCCATGTGGTTCTCATCTTTGTAAATTGTTGCAAATGATGGAAAGAAGAATAAATCTTAGTGATAGGCATATAATCCACCATCTTGGCAAAAGATCAAAGGGTTGCAACCAAAGCCGAGGTACAAGTTAAGTTAGACTTAAGGGATTCTAAATCTTGTACTAAATCCTTGTTACTAATGTACCTAGGTGCTATTAGTACATAGTATAAAGGATTATACATTTTAGATTCTCTATCATCACTAATGCACACTCATTAAAACAACAAATGATAAACAGATACCCAAGAAAACATATACCTTTAGCATGTTAAACTTGAACATATTTCAAAAATTAGGATGAATAAGTTATTAGCCCTCAAATCACTAAATGTTAGTGAATTAGAGAAGCAACCCACTTGTGAATATTGTTTAAAGGGAAAATGACCAAGGCTTTTTCTATGGGACGAATGAAGCAATCCACAAGTCTTTTGAATTTTATTCATATGGACATATGTGATCCACTAAAAGTTAGTGCAAGAAGAGGCTATTCTAACTTCCTTACCTTTACCAATGTTTTCACTCAGTTCTGACATATGTATATTATGAAATACAAGTCCGAAGCTTTCAAAAAGTTCAAAGAGCATAGGAATGAAGTAGAAAAACAATTAGGAATTAGTGTCAGAACTCTTTGACTGGATCAAGGAGGTAAATAATTACGTACCAAATTCTTGAATTATCAAAAAGAGAATAGGTTTCTTTCACAATACACTTCACCCAGCATACCCCAACATAATAGAGTATCCAAGAGAAGAAACCCTACATTGTTAGGCACAGTACAGTCCATGATGAGCTTCAGTGTTGTGCCTGTCCCCTTTTGGGGATATGCCTTTATGATAGCAACAAAGCTACTAAATGTAACACCCTCAAAGTCAGTGCTAAAGATACCACATTAGATATGGTTTGGCAAACCACCATCTTACTCTCATTTAAAGTTTGAGGGTCTCCCATCTACATCAAGAGATTAGTAAAAGACAAGTTTGATGTGAGATGGACCTTGTACAAGTTTGTGGGATACCTAAAAGAGTCTTTAGGTTATTATTTCTATGATCCCTCAGAGCAAAAAGTGTTTGTTTCAAAGAATGCCACTTTTTGGAAAAAGAATTTCTATTAGATAGAAATGATGTTGTTGTTTTACTTAATGAATTTTAAGATGATCATTCTATTCTATCCCACAAGTGATAAAAATAAAAGAGCATAACAAGCCTAACACACAACTTCCTAGAAAGTCAAACCAAACCAAGAAGCAACCCAAAAGGTTCAGAATATGGACTCCGTATACTCCAACAAAGTATAGACTTTGGTAGATCCATGTATGGTATAGTACCCATCAGTTACAAATAGATCCATAAGTCAAAGCTAGGAGTTGATGGCGAGGTAACAATCTTTAAGGCTAGACTAGTGATAAAAGTTTATTCTCAGAGACCCGATACTAATTTTGAGGAAAACTTTTTGCTGGTCGCTATGTCTAAATTCGTAAGGATTATGTTTGCCATAGCTATTTACTACGACTATAAAATTCAAAAAATAGATGTAAAGACCAACTTTCTCAATGGAAACATTGATGAAAAAATCTATATGGAGAAACCACAACATCCAAAAGAAGTGAACAAAAGGTTTGCAAACTTCAAAAGTCCATTTATGGACTAAAACAAGCATTCTGAAGTTAGAACATAGATTTTGATAAGATAGTCAAATCATTTGATTTTATCAAAAATGTGTTTGAACTATGTGTGTATAAAAAGATTAGTGGGAGTTCGATACGATTTATTATGCTTTATGTCGATGACATCCTTGTCATTTTGAATGAGAAAGAGATGTTAAAGCATACCAAAGCATGGTTATTTTCACAATTCTCTATGAAGGATTTGAGAGAAGCACCCTTTGTATTAGGAATACAGATCTATAGAGATAGATCAAAAAGGATATTAGGGCTCTCTCAATCAATGTACATTGACAAGATACTAAATAGGCTTAGTATGAAGGAATCCAAGAGGAGATACCTCCTAATGGTATTCGTCTCTCCAAGTCTTTTGCCCCTAAGATCGAGGATGAGAGAAAGAAAATGTCCCACATACCTTATACACTCACTAGGAGCGGCATAATGTATGCTGCTCAATGTATGAAACTAGACAAAGCTCATGCTCTAAGCATTATGAGCCACTACCAATCCAATTCTAATGAGAGTCACTAGAAAGCCATGAAAATAATCTTTAAGCACTTGAGCAAAACTAAGGACTTGTTTCTAGCATACGAGAGTAGAGAACTGAAACTTAAGGAGTTTTCAAATTCTTATTTTCAATCCATTAAAAATGACCTAAAATACACTTCTAGGCTTATATTTTGTCTTATTGGTGGCGCAATGAGTTAGAAGAGGTCCAAACTAGACACCAAGATCGACTTGACCATTGACATAGAATACATTGTAGCATAAGACACAGTACCTGAAGGTGTTTTGATGAAAAACTTCATCTAAAAGTTTGATATAGTGTCTAGCATTGCAAAAGGATCGATTGTTGTCTTTTGCGACAACAATGGACCCATTGCGCAAATAATGGAGCCAAGATCTCTTCAGCGATCCAAGCACATTTTAAGGCAATACCATTTAATCCATGTGATCATTGATATAGGCAACATTTGAGTAGATAAAGTTGTCTCAAAAGATAATTTAGTAAATCCACTATTTAAACCCCTAAAAGGGAAAAGTTCTTTTAGACATCTTGAGAAAGTAGGCTTGAAGACCATGGAGAATCAGCTTTTGGGCAAGTGGGAGATTGTTGAAATAGTGCCCCACAAGCCAATTAGATCGACATGTATAACTACTCCATGTGACAATCTTTATTGAATAATATTCAATAAAATAGGCATCTTCATCTTATTTGTTTATGATTTCTTCAAATGTATTTGGTTGAAGCCCTTAAATCATAAACGACTATAGAACTTAGTCACACATATGATGGTGATCATGTAAAAAGTATCTATGGTCATGATTTTAAATATTCCAAGTCATAGAATCTTATGAGACAAGGCATCTAAAATTCAAATAGACTTGCACTAATGATGTATATTCCAATGAATTAGATATTGTCCCATTTCATGGGCAATCTATGTTAGACATGGATAGATGTTAATGGGTGCTTGTTAGAGAATAAGTTTATTGAAAGCCTACTTAGTGAATCTATGAGGTAGCCATATTGGCACATCAGTAGTGGCAAATTCTCTAACTTATAATAGTGTATATTATTAGTCTTTTGACTTACGGTTCCATATTAACCTTCTATTTAGGTCCTTATACTTTGATTTTGCTCAAACCACATAGCAAACCACTTGGGGCTTATGTTGGACACAAGCTACCTAAGTATAGAGGTTGTTGAATTCCAAGATGGGATTTGTTTCACTCATCTGTAAAGAACAAGTTGATTTCCTATGTATTCAAATATGATCGATTCCAAGAAATCCTTGCGCAAGGTGATATGATAATTTAGAAACATTATTTTCCAAAGTTGAAATTATAATAGGGAACCAAATATCAAAACTAGATACATAGTTATCGAGACTATTAAAGAACTGACAAATATTTTTTCCTAGACCTGTTTTGAGAGTAGGAAATGGAAAGACCTTATTTGCATGACAATCGTAAGTGGTACTAGTTCACCCCTTGATTTATTCATCCAATTTGTTAGGTTCCATAAGCTTATGTTAGAGATTGACTATGAAGATTGGGTACTCTTTAATTAATAGAGATTAATTGTAGAGTGATTGGTTTAAAAGAATTTAAACTAATCAGAATATTCAATATTCAATAAATCACAAAGCGTTGTGTGAGCCCATGTCCAATTAATTGGTGAACCTAAAGAATCACACACAAAAGCCTAGAACACTCTCACTTGATTGAAAAAAGTATCTAAGGGGTTAGATAATTGAGGTGATCAAGTTTACTGAAGAGAGAGAGAGACCAAGTTGGCTAATCATCAGTTGGTCTCGATGTCTTGATTAATTTAATACTTTGATTAATTTAAGTATTAAAATAATTTAAAGTGTTAAATTAAATCAATTAAATTAAGAAGTTAATTTAATTAGTACCATGTGGCAATTCAATTAGTCAAAGCCAACTTAAAAACTTAAGTTAAACTAATTAAATTGAGGAGTTAATTTAATTAGTGAGGGGATATATTTTTGGATGAAAAATTAAATGGAAGAGTCCATTTAAATTAATGAGTTGGCAATTTAATTTAAGAAATTAAATTGCAACTTAACTAACAAGTTGGTATCTTATGTGGCATTGTGAGGTGTGTATGATAGAAGCTTCCCCAAGCTTCCATCCCACACTATAAAATTCCCCTCATGGCTAGCCATATGGTGCTAATTTCCATCTGCAATTTTCCTCCCATTTGTTTGGCGATCTCATATGTTGAGAGAAACCACTTTATAGATTCCCTCCGACAACCTTTCTCTCTCCAATAACTTTCTCACACTTTCTTCTTCATCCTCCTTCATCCTCATTTTTCTAGCTAGTTGAGACAAGATTGCGAGTGGTCCTAGGTGTGCAAACTTGCTTTAGAGGCTTCATAATTGGAGAGCTTTTAAGTGGCTGATCAAATTGAAAGATGTAGATGGATTGGGATCAAAATATTAAAACTAAATAGGCAAAAATAAAACCAATCATCTCATTTTCAAGGATCAAAAGTATGCACTAAATGAGGATTAGAAGGTAGAAATTTTACCTTTGTAAATGAAAACAGAGGATTTGATTAGATCACTCCAAGGACTCTTCTAATGGATGATATACAAGCACCAACAATTAGATCCATTTGCTCCCCTTCCAAAGCTCCAAAAATTAGCAAATTTGACAAATCAATTCACCTCTAGAATAGAAAGGTTATGACCAAAAATCACTAAAAAATACAACCTCTGGATCATCTAAATGATACACCAAAATTAGTTACAAAATAATTCACCAGTGAACTTATAAGTTCTGCACATGTGCGTGGGATGGAATCTTGGGGTTTTATAGATGCATGTTCATGGGTTCTTGTTAGAGAACAAGTTCACAAGGCTCGTCAACAAAACTCCCTTAGTCTCCAAGCTTCCATCCCATACTATAAAACTCCCCACATGGCCAGCCATATGGTGCTAATTTCTAGCTGCAATTTCTCACCCATTTGTGTGGAGAATTCATGTGTTGAGAGAAACTACTTACTAGATTCTCTCTAACAACTTCCTCAACTTCTTCTTCATCTTCATACATCCTCCTTATCTTTCTAGCTGATTGAGAGAGGATTGAGAGTGATCCTAGATGTGTGGACTTGCTTTAAGGCTTCACTATTGGGGAGCTTAAGTGGTGGATTTAAATCCTTCAAGGTGGTGATAGGTTTATTATGTTTCTAGTGATAGGCAATTTTAGCACTTCATTTGCTATTTTTCCACCCATTCTAGCACACCTTGGAGGAGATTTTTCTAGCCAGTGTTTCTATCCATTGGAGAGGAGTTGAAGATCCTTGGAGAAAAATGCAAATTCCTTACTTGGAAAGAGTTCCGTAGTGAGATCCTCCTTGTTTTCTCTTATTTCGTGATTAAGGTAAATTTTCTCCATCTTTTTAATCTAATTTTGAGGCATAGAATATAACATTGGACAAAGGATATGTTGGTTAATTTTTCCTTTTTTTAAAATTATTGTAGATCCCAGTATATACTCTACCTTTATCCAAAACGTGTGAGGTGGAAGTGCTTGCTTGATTAAGTCGAGTGCCAGGCGACACATTTGGGAGTCCAACACCACAATCAGGAGTCGATATCATGCTTAGTCACCTTGGATTGCACTTAAGCACCTATCATTGCATTTGGGTGTCCAAAGAGTTATCGATCATAACTTAGAATTTTTTATGAAAATCATATGCTTTGGTAGTTACTTCGAATCCTTAGCAAGCTTTACGCTTTTATGAATAACGCAAAGTTTTTCATGGAGCTTTTATATCTTTTAGAGGGTTTCTTCAAAAGGGATCCCAATAAATATAGTTCATATAAGCCCCCTCTTGTCTTTCTTTAAACAGCGAAGTGTTAGCCAAAAACAAAGTGACTACCGCATTTGTCGTATTGTTGAGTCTTATGTCTTCTTAATGGGAGTTAGAGTTTTGAAGGGCACCAGGTCATCTCATCTATGAAATTAAAGTTTCCCTTGAAGTTGGGAATGAAATTTAGTAGGACAGAGGTCTCGTCAAGAAAAAAGAGTTAGGGCAACAGAAAAACATCACAAGAAGTAGATAATTAAAGTAGTTCAGCAATGGAGTTAGAAAAAGAAGGAGTCAACTAAGTTACTTAAGAAGTATAAGTGCTTGAAGGCAAGATTTGCTAAAGAGGTGAAGAGTGAAGAGAAATTCTTTTATTCTGCTATTGGGATAACACTTATGACTATAGCTTGTGAGGATATAGTTAATGAGTATGAGAGTTATGATGACTTCTTTGAGGTGGCAGATGCAGAGATGACTGCAAAAAAACCTGTTGGTGCAGCTCCACAAGAGTGACATGTTATGTCTATGGTAGTGGTAGCAAGAAAACTTCACGTTTAAGATTCTAAAGCTAGTTAGCATCTTTCAATTAGTTTGAGTAATATTTCAGCATATTTTTTTCTTCTAAGTTATACCTTACTTTTGCAAGCTAATTGTTGGATGGACATCATTTTATCTCTCTCATTCGATTCTTATAAAGTTTCTTTATTTTTGGTTATTTTGTGTTTGTGCAAGCACTTAACCCATTAAATGATAATTAACTTTACATACTTGTATTTTGAAGATTGAGGAGTGAGAGACATGAAGACATCATCACAACTATTGGAAAAAGAGTACATTATGAGTGCTTGCACAAGGAATTAGATACAAGCGTATGCACAAGGTGCCAAGTTGGGGTACCTACACGAAGCACAATCACCAAGTTACAGGGCCAACTAAGCACTTGATTAGGGGCACGCAAGGTATTTAATTGTTGAGGCACCAAATGCTCAATGGGTGCCTAGTTAGGCCCACATGATGTTTTACCACTGAGGTGTCCAAGTGCCTGTGAGGCACCCATTGGTCACACAGTAGTTGAGGCATTAAGGTACTCATTGGAAGCCTGATGCTAGTTCACCCACTACATACCCTGTGTTTAAAGGCCCTCAATGCTAGAGGGTACCTTTTTCTTCTTTTTCATTGCTCTTATTTGCATTATTTTTTATTGACTTTGCTAATAACATAATGTCTTTGATGGTTATTCAAGGATTTATAGAATTTTAATTAAAAAAGTATTATGGGTACTTTAGCATGTTCATGAATTTGGAGTGACCACGAGCGTAGCATGTGATAAAGCTATCTTAAGGAGATATAGAGCCCCCTTAGCATTTGATTTAGTTCACCATGTGTAAAGAAAAGCCCTCCGAAGGAAGAAGTTTAGTTTGAGCTCAAATTGAGCATAAACTATGCATTGGGATGAGAATGGACATATCTACAAATTTTCTAAAAAGCTTTATAATAAATGCGTAATAACATACGGAGTGCCAGACTTAGAGATTTTTTTTGAATATTTGTTAAGTATTTAGATGTTGCCACCTCCTCTTCATGGGATTCAAAATAGGCTTTCTTTGCTTGATGATGTAAATGTCTTTTAAGATATTCCTTAGTAAGTGTACTTAGAGTGGTTGCCTCATACTCCTAAAGGTAGCCAATAGTGGATTTTTCAAGAGAGCACCATGTACTCCAAAAGGGAGCTAATAGTGGACATTTTTAGGATGCCATGTAGTTCCGAAGGGAACCAATAGTAGACATTTTTATGATGCCACAAACTTCGGTAGGAAGCCAACAGTAGCCTTTTTTAGGATCCCGGTAGAAGTTCTCACGGAAAAAACCACTTAAAGACTCTAACAGAAAGGTTATCCCAAGGAAAAGGGTACTTAAGGACTACAGTAGAACTATTGTTTCTGCAAACAGTAGTTGTTTGTTAAGGAGCAATAAATACTTATGAGCAAAAAACTTCATAATGCTTCATAAATTTTACTCATGATAATTTCACGAATTAAAGGAAAAGAAAACCTTCAATTACTGGATAAAGGGAAACAACCACTACAAGGCGCCAAGGAAAGATGAGCTTACTAAAACTGAAACATCTTCTAGTTTTGCTATATGTACTAAGTTGCTAATGTTGGTATCTCTCTCTTCAATTGCTCTCTTAAGTGTGGTTTCATGCTATACGAACGTCACCTTTAACTCTAGTCCTTTGCCAAGTAAGCCTGGGTGATTGCCACTTTCTTTCAGTCTAGATCATGTTTTAGGATCGATTTGGGTCTTCGAGATAGGTTACTGAATGAGATCGAGTTTTAGAGCTACTATCATCATTTTTGTCTAGGACATAGCATAAAGTGTGAGTATAGCAAGCATGCAAGGAAGCCTATATCTCCAATATCTATGGCTTTTATGGTTGCTACACCTCTCGTCACGTGCCATTTATTTATGAGCTTCATAAAAACTACGACTTCTTTTATATAAGAGTACTTCTCATTGTGATTAGGAGTTTTTTGGCTTTGACGATAAAACTCTATTCTTGTTAGAAAATGCAAATGTTCTTAAGTGTCTACAACTCCACCAAACTCAAATAGTTGAGCTATTGTTTTTATGAAGGAGTGCTCCTACTAGGATCACCGAGAAAAACTAGCTAGACATCATGGGAGCAATAGCAAAAGGATTATATTAACTTCATACTCCTCTAATAGTTTGCAACACCTTGGAAAGCATTTAAGCTCCAACATTTGATGACCTATGTTGGGTAGATTCCACTCTAGTCTCGAGGTGAAAAATATGTCTCCATGGTAAAGGTGAAAAAAGGGAGAGGCGTTTCATCTTAGATCAACTCTTCATTTTCATCTCTCCAGGGAGGATGAAGCCCCTAGCTCCTACATGGAGACTATTACAACTCCTACAGGTAGCGTTTCTTAGTGTACTAAGCTATTGCCTTGGTTGTAGCCCTTATAGTGCTTTCCAATATGACCCTCAATATCTCATAGGTCATAGGTATGGTAAGGCCTCTGAAAGAATGTGCTTGTTGTACGTGTATCATTTTCGATACAAGTCATGCATCAAGAGCTAACTCCAACCCCAATCATGGTAGTACTCCAAGTTGGACTAAAACCTTGATATATAGGAATAGAAATAGATTCCTTAGGTAGGCATGGGTAAAATCAACACACCTCTTCCACTCTCCGAAGGACTTGGATACTTTCACCACATAAGCTATCCATTTTGAGTATAGGGCAGTCATACATACTCTACTTGTAGCAACTCATTGTCTATACTCTGAAGTCTGGGTTTAGGATAGCTCTAATTCTAGTAGTCCTTGAGGGATCTCTATGGTAAATTTTTGTGCTTCTGGACTTTTTTGTGCTTTAACTTCCCTTTCCTTAGCTTTCATTTTCCTATTTTAAGCCTTAGTAGATGCGAGGTTTCTCAAGTCAACATCCCTCTTTGTTGTTTGCAGAGGGTCATGGCAGTCACACTTCTCCTTTTGTGCTAAAAGGTCGCGTGAGCACTAGTAGCTCTCCTTATTAATCTCTTTTACATCATCCACATTTCTTCTTCTTCTTTTGAGCTTCCTATAGATGGCTCCAAAATAATGCTACTCAAAATTGGAGCTATGTTTATTTCAAAAAATAATATAGTGCCAATTGGTCTTCCTAGAAATATGCGCAAAGAGATATGCTTTTATGTAGAGCTTTTCCACTTTAAAAATTTTTGCAAATGATTTCTTGGGTCTCTTTCTCTCTAGGACTTAGTATTTATAGATTTCAATCTTTATGAGAATAAGCTTTTTAGAGCTTTCCTTCCCTCTTTATAGGCTAGGCTTACCTTGTAGACTATCTAGCCCATTTACTTAATTCACTAATTTTAGTGTTGATTCATTATTTTTAGTCGAATTACCAAAATATCCTTAAGTCCAATTTTACTCACATTACATAAGTTTGTTTCTATATTACTCCTCCTAGAGACAATGTCGTTATTTAGCAAGAAAGCATTTCTAGATGGTGAACTTGTGCTCATCTAAATCACATTTTGAATCAATGCCAATATCTCATTTGAAAGATAATTCTTTCCTTTGATAACATTGAAAATAATCCCTAGCACCCTTCAAAGATCTAAAAATTAACTTAAGAACACTCCAATATCTTCATCCTAAATTTGATTGATACCTACTAGCCAGACCCATGATATGACTAATATTGGGATAAGTACACATCATAGTGTACATCAAGTTCCCAACTACACTTGAACATGGTACTTTGGACATCTCTAGTCACTCCATAGAAGTTTTTGGCACATTTGACAACTTATGACTTTCTCTTTTAGCTATAGAGTATTAATACACTTACAACTTTTCTTTCTAAATCGTTCTAACATCTTTATTACATATAGGTCTTGAGATAAAAAGTACTCTCTTAGAATGATCTTTATAGATTTTAACACCCAATATATAGTTTAACTTAACCATGTCCTTCATCTTGAAGTTAGATAATAACTATTTCTTAATAGTTTCAACATACTTCTTATTATTGACTAAAAATATATAACAACATAAAGAGGTGGAATTATCTTTATTGGATCTCTCAATATTAACACAATAGTCTTCATCTATTATGTTAATGCCATAAATGATTATAGCTATATGAAATCTCAAGTATCATGGTGCATACATATTGTGCATGTGCAAGTTGTGTAATTAATTATTGAACTTGCTCATGCGCTTATTTTATGAGCCTAAGAAAATAGTTAGACCAAAGTGCCCTACTTATTAAGACTATTAAAATTTCTAACATGCATATTTTGAGTTGATATTTGCACACATTCCAACCTATTCAAAGGGATTTAGATAAGAGTGATAATTTTAATTTTGTAGGTATCGAACATATTAAAGGCTATGCACTTATTTCAAATATTTGTTACCTAAAAGAAGAAACATTCCAAAGATTTGAGTATTTTTATTTTGCATGAAGAGGCTTTGTGTGTATGGCATGCTCTACTAAAATGTGATTTTGACATGATGTGTGAGAACTCTCTAGAGAATAAAGTTATATTATTCTGAGTTTATTCTTGTTAATTGCCTATTGATAGCAATATGTTACACTTCTTGTTATTTTGAATAATTGTTGTTAGTTTGGACAATTGCACTACAACTGTTAAAGCATTTAATGGTAGATATTATAAGAGATGGAATTGTGACATTAAGTTACCTTAGGGATTAGCTAACATTGATATAGCCTTGCGAGAGGACCAACCTCCCCATTCGATTGGCAATACTTCTAACATCGCTAAAAGAGCTTAAGCCCAATGCGAGATCCAATCACTTAAATCTCCTATGTTAAAATTTACAGGAGCATATCTCGTCAATGCACTTCCTGAAACCAATAATGCTAGGAAAAAATTTTCATGGGTAGGACAAAGGTATTAAGTGTCTATAAGTTTAAGGGTGGTAATCTATTGAGTGATAAGCGAGTGTGAGGTACAAGAACTTTGGTGGAGCTAAGAAGTGTATTCTTAAAATGGCTCACATTAAATCCAAACTCAAAGATTTTAAAATTTTCCTTCCTGATTGCTGTAATGCCACACTAATCTCAATTCCATGCCTATGTATTTAGTCAAATCAAAACAATTCAACATCCAAAATGAATTTGGGTTATTATCAACCTTACTTTCAAATTGTATTTGAAGAAAGAAAAATTAAGAGATAAAGTGGACAAAAAGCCTTGCTCGTTTGTCGTTATGACCGTAAACCTAAAAGGGAACAAAATATATATATCCTTAAGAAACCGCATTACACACTTAAAGAGAGCTTAGAATACCAACATTCATGGTAGCTATCAGACTGGAGATTGAGAGTTCAAGAAAAATTATTCTAAAAGAAAAGTTAATTGTTACTTTTGTAAGAAATTGGGCCATAAGAGGTTTAAGTCTACTGATTCATTACACACTTAAAGAAAGAATAGAATACCAACATTTATGGTAACTATCAGAATGAAGATTGAGAGTTTAAAAAAAAATGGTTCTAAAAGAGAAGTAAAATGTTACTTTTGTAAGAAATTAGGCCATAAAAGGTTTAAGTCTATTGAGTTTCAAGCTTGGCAAAAGAAGAACAAGCAAGAAGATAATTCATTAGCCTTAGTTTGTTTTGAATTAAATTTGGTTAATATTTCCATTAATTCTTGGTGACTTGATAGTGAAGCAACTTTCCATGTTGGGGGTTTACAAATAGAAAGAAGTCAAATAAAGAAGAGTTTAAGATAAAGTATTGAAGCTTGATATAGTAAAATAAGACCATAAGGATAAAAAAATAACAATTAAATAAAATGGCAAAATTAAACAAATAATAAAGAAAATAAATGGCCAATAAGCCCAATAAAATAAGCACATCAAGATGGGCATCCAAACCCAAGTGGACCGAAGCCCACAAAGCACTTGATCACCATAAATACCAACCCTCAAATTGAAAAAGGGGACAAAAAAATCTTGAGCTCCAACTCCATGCAAATGCATTTCATAGCAAGAATCTCATTGAATTTGTTAACTTCCAAAATGGACCCTAGATCTATTTTTGAATAGCATCATCTTGGAGCTGTCTATGGGAACTCTTACTGAAGGAGAAAGAACATTGAGATTGTAGATAAAGCCCGGAGTTTAAGATTCCAATAACTAGATCACCCTAGAGACAAGAATATAGAGAACAACTAGCCAAAAGCACAATCCTATCTAGCACTGGAGCTAACAACTAATGTGCATTTGCCACCAAAAAAGACATTCGTGTAGCAGGCTCCACCTCCTTGAAGACCATTATTGAGCTTAACTCAAGAAAACATTGATATCAACTGATCAGCCCTTACATTGGGAAGAAGAGACGCCCCTCACACTGGATAAGCATGTCTTCTATGGTGCCATGAAATTTTTATTTTCCTATAAGTTATTCCATTAAATAAAGTTTTTATGTAAAGTTCTTGGTTTTCTCATTTCTAGTTGCAGGAGCATTTCATATACGTAAGTCCTAAGAGGTACGCACATAAAAAATGTGCAATAGCAACATGTAGTATCAACTAAGAAATGAATGACTTCACGTAATAACCAAAGAATGATCTAAATCAACACCATGGTAAGGCCCCAAGGGGGCAAGTGGCAATAGACATCAACACCACTATAAGACCCTAGGAGGTATGTGGCAAAGATTATTATTAGACCCCTAAGGGGCTTGTAGCAAAGACCATCATAAAAACCCCCAGAGGAGACATGGTAAAAGCCCCCTACAAGGCCCCCAAGGGATGTGTGACACACAACAAAGCCCACTACAAAGCCCCCAAGGGATATATAACACACAGCAAAGCCCACTACAAGGCCTCCTAGAGGATATGTGACAAGTAAATCAAAGCCCACTATAAAACTCCCTAATGGATACATGATAAACGCATCAAAGCCCACTACAAGGCCTCTAAGGGTACATAGCACACACAAGAATTTATATAAATGAACCCCATGTGATCATCAAAATGGGTTAAACAACCCCTTATCAAAGAAAAATGTAGAAAAAATACCCACAGAGTTTTGAAAATTGGGCAATGAACCCCCCTTATAATGTTAGTGTAGCACACATATGGGTATGTGCATTTGGGCCTATATTTTCTCATATAAAAAGAAGATAATACTCATGTTTATTAGTCATTGGATCTTTTTTTAAGAATCAACAATTCTGATTAAATCATATTATATCCTTTAAAATATATATCATATAAAATATAATATATTATCATATTTATTTATAATATATATAAAATATAAAATAATATATGTAATATAAAAGATATATAACTTCCCCCACCCCCATCCTTCCACCTACCATACCCCATCGCCCATTGCAGCCAATAAATTGGGAGTCGTATGGCAGGCTATCACTAGGAAAAAATGAATTAAATTGTCAGCCACTATGAAAACATTAACCATGGTGGCCAGTGGCCAAATCTGACAAGACCATAACTGCCATGGCAACCATATAAGGAAATGGTGTTAGGATGGGATATATTATACATGTATATATATGTTATAAATAATTTTATATCTGTATCTATACATGTTATAGATAAATCTGTATATGTATTAAAGGCAACATAGGTACTAGGATCTAAAATCAAAACTTCAAAACATAAAGTAACTAGTGCCTACATGCAAAACAAGGATCAAATCATACCTTGGATTCAGATTTAGATAGAGGATTACCTTGATAAACAAATTTGAGAAAAAATGAGTGAACACTTCACTTATTCCAGAATCTGCCTGCTCGTGGCACAGCAAAAGAATTGCAACGATCACCCTACCAAATAGCCTCCAAAAATTCTATAAAAATTACTACAGATATAAAATACCTTGAAGAAATTTTAGTCAAAAACTCAGATTGATTGTCCATATGGAACATCTTGGAGAATATCACAAAGTCGGACCTCACGCAAGTAGATCTTCAGAGACTGAGCAAGCCACACGTCTTACCTCTATTGAAAAAGCCCACACTCCAATGAGACTTCCTAGTTCTCTAGTCCATAACATGGAATAGGACCAAAGAATTGATAGTGGAAGAGACCAAA
>JACGDI010005475.1:3379421-3394107 GCA_014898725.1 Jacaranda copaia | reverse complement strand
CATGGAGCCCAACTAATTGGCCGAAATGAATATTTTGGAGAACCATCATCACTCTATGCGTGCCATGCAAATACGGTCTTTCCATCTCTTATCTCCCGCAAGGGGCCTAGGACAAGATATTTGTTAGCTCCTCAATAGCCTTCATACTATGTTTTTATTCTCAATGTTCAATTCTATTTATGTGACCTCAACTTTGAAAAACTCCTTTTCCAAATTGTCACACCACCTTGCGAAAGAATTTCTAGAAATCAATCATTATAGAAGACATAAGAAATGTATTCGTCCTTCACAATAGTGAGGAGTCGGATTCCATCTTGGATCTTACAAATCTTCATGCCAAATAACTCATACCCAATCTCAACCTGAAAGACCCGTTAAGTGGTTAAGGATGAGTCAAAGAATGAGGACTAAACATAAGGTTACCATGAATCCTTAGGTTAGAGAATTAATAATATCAACTAGTGTAAGTCATAGAACTAGCCACTACCGACTTGCCACTTCAACTATGTAGTGAATTCTCTGGTGGGTTTTCAGTGCTTTGTTCTCTAACAAGCACCCATTAACATGCACTCATATCTAATACAATTGCTCATGGAATGGAGCAATCTCTGACCCTTAGAATTATGCATCATTAGTGTAAGACTATCTAAATCTTAGATGCCCCGTCTCATAAGATTCTATGACTTTAAAGATTTAAGATCACGATCATGTGAGACTTGTTCCAGGGTCACCAAACCAAGTTCCGCAGTCTTAGGTGATATAAGGACTTCATCCAAATGCAAGTCAAGTATAATAGAACATAAGATGAAGATGGTCATATAGTGAATATCATTCAATCAAGATTATTTTACAAGATAATAGTTTCTACAAGGCCAATCTCATTAAGTTGCAGGGTACTATTCCAACATTATATCATATATATAAGTATAACTACAAAAATATATTATATATACTTTTTATGAATAGTAAATATAATTTAATTTGAATTAAATAAAAGAAAATATATATTCTATGTATAATAAAAAATATATATGTATATAAACTTCTTGTAGCACGAGCCCCAATAAACCTAAATTTAAACTAATTCTTGAATACCCATTATAGTAGAATATTCATGGTGGGCAAGAGATAACTTGGGAAATTGAAACATCTATATTTCATCTCTTCAATAAGTTTAATAATGAGCACAAGGGGTAATTCGAGCATATCTAAATAGATATTATGTTATATATAGATCCCTTATATAAGTATAAAAAAAATGTGTATATATTTATATGTAAATTTATTTACATTATTTATATAAATATAAATAAAAGTATATTATATATCTTTTTATAAATATTAAAAATAAAAGTATATTAATGAATAAGATAAAAATAAAAGAATTTTAATTTTATTTAAGGGTAAATTTGCTTTTTTGATACTCAAGGGGCATCAAACAAAAAGAGAGAGGTGGTGAGCATGATTTTCAAGAACACAAGGAACTTTTTCATATATTCTTTTTTGATAGTGGACATTGTGCCTATTTATCATATCATGGGGGGTAAATTTCAATTAACCCGACAAATGTATCAAAGCCTACCAATAGGTACGTGGCAAATACATCAAAGCCTACTACAAAGTTCCCTAGGGGGTATGTGGCAAACAACAACTACATTTACACCCCAAGCGAGCACACAGTGAAATAATGACAATAGCTTCGACAACATCCCCAAGGGGAAACACACAACAAATACAACTTCAACAACATCCATATGGGGGGCATAGAAAAACAACTTAACAGTAAGATCCTAGGTGTGCATCATGATAAGACCCAATGCGGCAATGCATGCTAAACTTCAACTAGTAGTGAGACCCTTGGTGAACATCACAGTAAGACTCTAGCTGCACGAAACTTTGGTTAATGGTATTGTCTTAAATGCGTATCATCGTAAGACCTTAAATGCACACAACATCAACTTACATTAAGCTCATGGACATGAATTACCATAAGATACACAATCACTATGACTAAATTGATACCCTAAGAGCATGTGCAATAACAATAACTACGACTTCAGCAATAGCCCCAAAAGTGGAGGATGCATATTAACAACAAATAGTTGAGAAAAGACCTCTAAAGGGGGCTTCATAAAAATTATGCAATGAGACCCCAAAGGGGGCTCGCAAGTATATTGAATGTATTGCTACTCATCACGACAAAGTCCTTAACACAAGTTTTTAAAAAAATGAAAAGAAAAAACAGGTGTCATGCACTATCATAACCCAACGGCAAATGACATTGAAGAAAAGTGTGTAAATTAAAAAGGTCATCTAAATGACCAAGTATTCAAAAGAATGTTAAATCATTCAAACTTCTATAATGTTACAAAAAAAAAAAAAGCATAATTCAACAATATCAAAGCACATAAAATGCCTAGCCAACACTTGATCACCAAAAGAAAAAATAAATTAGACTAACCATCATACTAATGATGGAAAATTGAACAACAAAGTAGTTATCAATAAAGAAAATGAGAAAACTAATCAAAACTCCTAGTCTATGTCCTAATCTAAGCTTGTAAAATTGCATTCGCCAGATCCTCCACCACAATATCAAAACTAGCCTTTGAAGCTCTACCAATCGCTCTAGCAAAGAGGTTGACTAAAGCACTAAGATCATGCAGCAATAAATCCTCTTAAGGGCATTACCCAGTCTCACTGAGCATACGATGACAATCCTAGATAGTCTGCTCATATATTATCATGGCCTTTGCCTCGATTACCTCAAAGAACTCATCATAGCCCTTGAACTTCTTCACCACCTTCTTATGGGCAATAGTCATGAATGCCTTCCTAGTAAGAGCCTCTAAAAATTTCCTTTCGGTCTTTACCTTCTTCACATAGCATGCCTTCACTACTCATGATCTTTCAATAGCTTTACAAATTCCTCATCCTTTTAAGTTGCTACTGATGGAGCCCTACAATCTCCTTCTTAAGCTGAGTTATCATTTCTATAGTCCATCCACCTAATGATATGTCTACACAACCAAGTTTCAAGACTATGACAAACTAAACAAAGAAATAGACACATACTTGAGCTAAGTCAGTAATAGCAAGCTAAGTTAATTAGGAATAGGAAAATATCTCCAATTTCCCCTGATCACACTCACTAACCTTTCTCTACATATTATCAATGTTGAAAATAGCCTCATCAACATCTGTATGGGAATCGATGCCACAGCTCTTGTGTAGACCATAATGAAAAAACCTATACCTTTGCCAGCATGAAAAGGCAGAAAGACTTTGGTCAAGTACCTTACATTATCAACTCCCGAGCATGCATCCCAACTAATCTTAAAACTACCAACTTAGAATCATCACCTACACCTACCTAAGGTATAAAGAAAAAGGCAAAACATGAGTCTCAATAAAGCACTATTATGGGCGCCTTAGATGCTACCCAATAAACAATGCCTCCCCACGATGTGGCTCTACCATGTGCCTCTCACAAGAACCTCTATCAACTTCCTGGTGTGAATCCTTAGCAAGTCAAGTGTCTTACTTGTTAAGGATAACAAAATCAAATTAAGCTCAAAAATCTAATAGATAATCAACCAAAGATAATACAAATGTGAAGATGAATACAAGAATACAATAACAGGCATAGCAGAACAACTATCATAAAATAAACTAAGTACCCTTGAAAAATATATCAGTAATATTAAAATGAGAAGCAAAAAAACCTACCTCTTCAAAACTCCAGTAAAGGTCGCAATGAACCTTCCACAGATGTACTAATAATGGCAAGCTACTTCGTGTGTAGGATACTCCTAACCCTCATCTCGTAAAAAAAAAACTACTCTTTCAAGGCCCTCTAAATAAAGGTAAAATCACTTGAAAATTTGCAATTCAATCTAGGAAATAGATGGAAGAAAAACTCACTTAGTTTCTTCAATACCTAAAACAAAGAGTGAAAACTATCTAAGCAGGTAGGAATACCTAATTTCCTAAAGTGATGTTCAAATCCTGCAAAATACGTACAGGAGTTCAGGGTAAATTGACTCAAATACATCACATAACTCTAAACTATTTCTAACAAGAGGTCAAGCAGAAAGGAGAACCTATCATAAAAGTAGTTAACAAACACAATAAAATATCTAAAAGAAGGCAATATAATGCTATCCTTCGATGAAGGAAAGATGAAATCATAATCATTAAAAGTGCAAATCCTATGCCCTAAAATTTCTAACTCCTCAATGAAAAAGAATAAGGTATTGCAACAATACTGGCAAATTTCCATTGACGATAAAAGCCTCCTTTTTTGCCTTCTCAAAAGAATTCTCTAATCTAAGGTTAGAATTAATCTCAAATGAAATAAAAAATTGAGAAACCAAAGACTAGGTCATTCACACTTGAGATGTAACTCATAAATAGAATTTGGACTAGACGACGCACCCAAAGATAGGCTCATGAACTAAGAAAATGCAACAACACCATGAGGAGAAAGACTTTTACAAACTTGAACAACTTTGATATGATAATGATGCCTAAGGTGATGTCAGTCGCCACGGCCACCCATGCTAGAGATATCTCATACGCATTGACTAGTGGCCGAACATCCACTAAGGAGGTACCACGATCACATGCATCCACCAAGCTCCTAAAGTTAGGGCCCAATAGGTGCCACCAAACCTCACTAGCACCTAATTACCAACTACCTGGCTGTCACTCTCCTTGGCAATGATGCTCCCACTATCGCCTCCTATCAAACCTTTGGACTCTAACTCTAACTTGCTTTTGGGCATGGATTTGAACTTAGTTCCACTACCCAACATCCCACTCTCAAGATTAGAAATGACTTACTCTCAACTTTCCGTATCCCAAGAAAAATTTTACTAATTCTAAAGAGTTAAAAATAACCATAAGGAAATAAAGTGAGGCAAAAGAAAGAGAATTTCCCTTGGAAGTCATCTTATATCACTAGCTAAAGTCTATCCTTTGAAGATCTCAAGTTGCCAAATTTGTCTAAATTCTTAGGCAAATACAAAGTGCCTAGCAAGGTGTCTTCTAAAAGCAACTAGATAAGGAGAACTACAAATCTTCAACTACTTGTCAAATTATTCAAAATTCCTACAAGAAAAATTACAAATATAATTTACCAAGGAAAATTGACTTTATGATATACTTTCAACATGAAAATAAATTTCCAAACTAAAAATAAGGAGATTGTGATATATATAAATAAGATCTTGAAAAAGCAAAATTTAAATCAATGGGTCTAATTAAATAAATAATAAATAAAGTAAAGATGGGCATAAGTCTACCCACCAAACACTTGATCACTATAAATACCAACTCCCAAAGTAAAAATGAGGACCAAAAATACTCATAAAAAATCTCGAGCTCCACCTCCCGCAAACGTGTTCCAGAGCAAGGACCTTATTAAATTCGCTAACTTTCATAATAGACCCCAACTCCACCTTCAAACAGCATTAAAGTTATAACAGTGGTAGAAAATGTGGGAACAATTATTTTAGATTTAGAATCATATTTTAAACTTGTTTTGAAAAATATTTTTTATGGACCAACTTTTACTAGGAATATAATTTCTATTTCTATTTTAGATAAATTTGGGTTATGACATTTTTTCTAGCAAAGGAAAGGCTAATTTATTTTAAAGTTTAAAATTATTGCCTATGGCATTTTGTCTATGGCCTATATATATATACTTTCACTGATAATAAAATTTAATCTTCTTTTAATGTCAAAAATATTGCATCTAAAAAGCTCCTACTTAATGATGATTCTTTCATATTAATGCATTGCATTATAACCACATTTCTAAAGATAGGATAGAAAGACTAATAAAAAATAGGTATTCCACCTACTCTTAATTTTGTAGACATAGAGACTTGTATTGATTATATTAGGGAAAATTTAATCAAGTCTAAGAAAAATGGTGTTGTTCATTGTTCTGCCCTATTGATTACTATACATATGGAAATCTTTGCCCTTATATTTCTATTTTGTGTGGCAATATATACATTATCACTTTTATTAATGGCATTTCTATAACTATCTTATTAAAGAAACATATGGTTTTTTTTTCAAAACATTTGCTATTTTTAAAATTGAAGTCAAAAAGTAATTGGGAAATTCATCAAAATTAAATTTATGAAATAGAGCAATGAGGATTATGGCAAACATGATGAAATATGGGATTATTTGCCAAATACTTATCAAAATCTAGAATTGTTGTTCTATATACCATGCTTGAGAGTCTTAAGCAAAATAATGTAGTCAAAAGGCATAATCACACCCTTTTTAAAATGTGGAGCATGATGAGTCAGTGTGGGTTACCTAAATTTCTTCATGGTGAAGGAATAGAAACCATCATATATATACATAGATATATTATTAATCATGTCGCTATCAAAAAGTACCTAAACACTTTTAAGTTTGTGGATTGGTTGAAAACGCAACTAAAATCATTTTTATATGCTATTAAGGTTAATATAATCCTTTCGAAAAAGAATGATCCCAAATTTACTCATAGTTCCTTCATTGGTATCTAAATCATTCTAAAGGATATATATATATAAATTATTTTGTCCTTCACATATAACCAAAATTGTTGTCCTAAATAATTGAATTTCTAGATCATGATATATGCCTTATAAGTGATGAATATTCTCATCCTACAATTATTACCCTCTGCAACATGAAAATGAAAGGTCCCATGAACAAATAGAGACACCAAGTACTAAAATTGAAGGCATTTAAATGCTCATCCACTACAAAATCATGTCCATCAAAAACCTTAAAAGCTCTTTACTAAATAGATTCATCCAGCAATTTGTGATGATTACATGTGTACTTCATGAAAAATGATTATGATATTAGGCATATAGTGAATCATGTCACTTAATCTGATGCAATGTCTAGTCCTCGATGAGACTTATGATTTAGAGTGATGACGGATGAAATTCACTCAATGACCATGAATAATGTGCAGAAATTGGTTGATCTACCTTAAGGTTGAAAGGCTCTAGATTGCAAATTGTTGCAAAAAATAAAGAGAGTCTAAAAAAAGATCGGTAGATTTAAAGATGGAATGTAGCTAAACATTTTACTCCCAGAGCTAGAATTAAACATGGTGATATTTTCTCTCCTATTTCTTCAAAAGATTCTTTTAGGATCATTCTGAGTTTAGTAGCTCATTTTTTTTCTTGGAACTCCGTCAATAGATGTTAAGAGGTTTCTCTTAATAAAGACCTTAATGAAAAGGTTTATATGACTCAACCTAAGTCTTTTGGTTAGGATGGGAAAGAACACCTAGTATGTAAATTGAAGACATTGGTTTGTGGCCTTAAAACAATCTTCTCATTAATGATACTTAAAGTTTGAATGATTATGACTTCATTTTGATAAAATAAGATAGACCATTTTATTTATCCCGAGATCATTGAGGGTAAATTTATATATGCAGTACTTTGTGTTAATGATTTTTTACGTGTTCGTGATCATTTAAGTTTGCTTAATTAGTTCAAACGAGTATTGTATCATAGCTTTGTTATGAAAGATCTTCGTGAAGCATCCTTTTCCATGTAATTATGATCCTCTCTGATCTGCTTGATGCTTGCTAGGACTTTCTCTAGGTAACTTATTGACTGTATTTTGGCTAGGTTTAACATGTAGAACTATAAACCTCGGGATGTACCTATCGCAAAAAGTGATAAACTTAGTATTTGCACAGTGTCCAAAAATAATCTCAAGCAAGACTCCATGAGTGATAACCCTTACTTTAGTGTTATTAAGCTTAATGTGCCCACACATCTGCTTTAGGCCTAATATAGCTTTTTTTGTTGAAGTTTGTGGGTGTTACCTCTCAAATCTAATACGAAAATGTTACATGGTTGTTAAGAATGATGGAGATATTTGAGAAAAACTAAAAGCTTTATAATCATATATAGAAAAGTTTATTATAGTAAAGTTACCGAATGCTTGAATTCAAATTTTGTTGGTTGCCCCAATAATTTGATTTCTACTTTAGGCTATATTTTCATGATGGTTGTCTAGTAATTTCTTGAAAAAGTACCAAACAAAAATTCATCAAAATGCAGGCCAAGTTTGCTGCTTATTATAAGGTAGTTACACATGTCGTACGGTTTGGACTTATTCATAACTTTTGATTTTTTACTCAATTTCTACGCTACAAGGATATACTGTGATACGTTATCGATATATTATTCTTAGAGAAAAATAAATGCTCCAGTGCATCCAAACATATAAAGCTTAAACTTTTTGTTGCGAGAGACATGGTAAAAGATAGTACTCTCATAGTAAAAGATGGTACCATTCTATGAGATCATACTGATACCAACTCTGTGCTATTAGATCTTTTGAGCAAAGGACTAAGGCCTATTACTTTTAAAGACATAAGATCACATGGATGTAATTGACTCTTTTGATGTAATGGATTAAAAGAGGCATGTTTCTTTATTTAAATATGTTAAATTGTTAAACCCTTTGTGTTATTGAACATTTTCATTTAACGCCTAGATTTATTTTAGCTTTTATTGATATATTTGTTATAATTATATGCACATATTTTTTAGATTATATCTCACTTAATGTATCTTGAGAGTGTGTGTTAAATAGCTTTTTATACATCAAATTTTCTTGAAATTTTATTTTGTTCAAAGATTTATATATTACACAAATCTTCTTAGAGTATCCTATTATTCCAAAGTCCCATATCCCATAAAAAAAAGTCAAATATTTTTAAGATTTCATATTATCTTAGAAATTGGAATGCTAAAAGAATTGGAGGGCCAACAAAATAGAAAACTTATATCATAATTGGAAGTTATTTCTTGCCATGCCACTATATTTGAATTCATATCAATGGAATTTCTGGTATTTGTGATCATGGAAAGTCTTATGTTGACAACAAATGCAATCACACCATTATCCAACACTAGTATTTTTCATGGACTTTGTTGTGTTGGAAGTCTTCACTTTATTCCATATTAAAATTTTTCAAAATCTGGCCATAGTAAATAACTTAGTTATTTAGCTCCAATGTCGTTTCCTCAAAGGTTATTTAAAGTTACAATTAATATTTGTTCAAGTGGGAGAATGTCGGAATCATATTTCAATATGTGAACTTCTATTACTAGAGTTTTGTTTCTAATAAAATAAAGGGTGAATAGTATACAAACTCCAACATATAGGGTCATGCGCACTTTGTAGGCAAAAGTAGCACTAGGATCCAATAATTAAAGTTCAAAAGTTGAAATTAACTAGGCTACTAAATCTAACAAGGATCTAAACATGTAAATGATTCAGATTTAGGTAGATACTAACCTTGATTAGCTTAATTCCAAGGAGAAACTGAAGAACTTTTCTTCAATCCAAGATCAGCTAAGCAATGGCACAGCAGAATCAATGCAACTTTTGCATGACTCAAGCTTCTCTAAAAAATTCCAGCAGCTCCTTAACTCTTTGATGAATCTACTATGAAAATTTCAAATCAAAACTCCTATAAATCTCCTAGAATAAAATTTCTAAGTTACTATTCTCACAAGTGGATCTCCAAAGGCTTGGCAAACTATTTGTTTTGCCTCTATCAATATGATCCACACAACAAAGCAATTTCCTGTCACTCCTCACAATTAGCTAGAGATTAAGAGGAGACATTAGAGAGATGGCCGATTTAATGGCTAGAGAAGAAGAGAAAGGTGAATCTCAACACATGAAAGAACACCTTGAAAATTGAGGGAAAAATTGTGAGAATCTAATTCTTCACAAGTGTTGCAAGTGGCCACCCACCCTTACCTCTATATCTATACATAAAGGGAGAATGGTGTGATCCCAAGTTGGCAGCACACTTTCCTTAAGGTGGGAGGGGACCGTCAACGTATTCAAATCTAATTTGAATTAGTGTGCATTTCAATTTCATTTAAAATCTAATTTCAAGCTAATTAAAATATCACACCAAATGAACCTTTCATTTGAATTTCTTTCCAAAAATGATTTTTCTCATTAATTAAAGTAAACACTTTAATTCAATTAATTAACACTTAACTTAACACTTAAGTCAACAAACTTAACTCTTTAAGCTTACTTGACCAATTGATGGTCACATGGCATCAAATAATTAACTCTTTAATTATTGATCTAATTTTACTCTTAAATTAGTTGATCAATTTAATAATTCAATTCATCAAGCCAAGTAAGACCTCAATTTTTGGTCACTCCTAAAATCGGTCCAATAGAGCGAATTTTCTAACACTTAGAAAGTTCCTCCATCATTTACAAAATGCTCTTGGATTTTGTGTGTGACCCGATAAGGTCTACTATTCATTGGATATAAGCTCACAACTTCTTATAACTTTTGAATATTATTTATTCATTTTAGTTTAAACTCCTTTAAACAAAATTAACTGAATTCAATTAATATCCATTAATTGAATAGTACCCAATCTCTATGGTCGATGTCCAATCTCAAGCCCATGGAACCCAATTAATTGGCCAAAATGAATGCTTTTGGAGAACCATTATAGATCAATGCATACCATATAAATAGGTACTTTCGTCTCCAATCTCCTAAAAGAGGCCTAGAGCAAGATATTTGTTGGCTCCCTAATAACCTCGATACTATGTCTCTATTCTTAATGTTTAACTCCATTGTATGGCCTCATATTTGGAAAAATCTTTATCCAAATTATCATACTACCTTGTGCA
Source organism: Jacaranda copaia (assembly GCA_014898725.1). Lineage (NCBI taxonomy): Eukaryota > Viridiplantae > Streptophyta > Magnoliopsida > Lamiales > Bignoniaceae > Jacaranda > Jacaranda copaia. Next base: position 3,383,376 of record JACGDI010005475.1, on the reverse strand, counting down.
AGAATTTCTTGAAATTGATCATTATAGAATATATAGAAGATGAATTCGCCCTTCATAAAAATGAGAAGTCGGATTCCATCTTAGACCTCACATACCTCCATACCTAGTAGCTCGTGCCTAATCTCTAATCGAGTGGCCCGCTAAGTGACCAAGAAAAAGTCAAAGCATGAGGACTAAACACAAAGTTACCATGGATCCTCAGGTTAAAGGATTAATAATAAGCACTAGCATAAATGGGACAACTTGTTACTGCTAACTTGCCATTGTGGCTATCTAAAGGATTCTCTGGGTGGGTCTTCAGTAGCTTATTCTCTAACAAGCACCCACTAACATGTATCCATATCTCATAAGGATTACCCATGGAGTGGAGCAACATCCAACTCTTGGATTTATACATTATTAGTGCAAGTCTATCTAAACCTTAGATGCCCTATTTCATAAGATCCTATGACTTGGAAAGTTTAAGATCACAACTGTGTAAGACTTATTCCATAATTACCATCTAATAAGTAAGCAAGTCCCATAGTCAAGTATATCTAAGGGCTTTATCCAAATGCCAGTAAAGTAATAAAGTGCATAAGATTAAGATGGCCATATATAGAATATCATTCAATCAAGATTATTTTATAAGGAAATAGTTTTATAAGGCCAATCTAATTGGCTTGCTAGGCACTATTCCAATAATCTCCCACTTGCCCTAAAGCCAATGCCCCATAGCCTTGAGGCCCATTTTCTCAAGATGTTCTTTAAAGACCTTTTGCATTAGGGGTATTATCAGTAGATCTGTTATATTCTCTTCTGAGATAACTCTCTCCACTCGGAATTCACCTTTGTCAATGATCTTCCAAATCAAATGATATCACCTCAAAATGTGCTTAGATCTCTAATGAGATCTTGGCGCTTTAGCTTGTGCTACTACCCTATTGTTATCATAGAAGACAACTACTGGCTCAGCAATGTTAGGCATTACATTCAACTCTTAAATAAAGTTTTTCACTCAAACATCTTCCTTTGCAGCTTCTAAAGCTGTAATATATTCTATCTCAGTAGTAGAGTCAATTATGGTATCTTATTTAGAACTCTTTCAACTCATCATGTAGCCATTGAGGCAAAATATAATTCTAAAAGAAAATTTTAGGTCATCTATATTAGATTGGAAGCTTGTATCTAAAAACCCCTCAAGTTTCAATTCTCTATTACCATATACCAAAAACAAGTCCTTAGTCCTTCTCAAGTACTTAAGGATTGTTTTCATGGCTATCTAATGACTCTCACCAGGATTAGATTGGAACCTACTTGTAACACTTAATGAGTGTGCCACATTATGCTCCCAATAGCAAAGGCATAAGGAATGTAAGAAGTTATTTGTCTCTCTTCCTTTATCTTGGGAGCCATAGACTTGGAGAGACAAATGCCACGTCCCATGGGAAGAAATCACCTATTGGATTCTTCTATATTAAACCTCTTTAGTATTTTGTCAATGTGTGAGGTTTAGGAAAGGCCCAACATCCTCTTCGTCTATCTCTATAAGTATGTATTACTAGTTCATAGTATGCTTCTCCCAAATCCTTCATGAGAATTGAGTAGATAACCACACTTTAGTACACTCTAACATTCCTATCTCATTTCCAATGAGAAAGATGTCATCAACATTAAGTATAATAAATTGTACCCTACTCCTAATGGCCTTCATATACACACATGGTTCATACATATTTTTTACAAAGCCAAATGATTTAACTATCTTGTCAAAATGTATGTTCCAATTTTGAGGTGCTTGTTTGAGTCTATAAATGGATCTCTAAGTTTGTAAACATTTTGCTTAATTACCTTGGATGTGAAACCTTGTGGTTGCTCTATATAGATTTCTTCTTCAATGTCTCCATTGAGGAAAGCAATTTTCACATCCATTTGTCATATCTCATAGTCATAATATACGACTATGGCAAGTAAAATTTGAATGGACTTAGACATAGTAACCGGTGAAAAGGTTTCCTCAAAATTGATATCAAGTCATTGAGTGTAACCTTTTGCTATTAGTTGAGCCTTAAAAGATACTACTTTTCCATCAACTCCTGGCTTTCACTTATAGATCCACTTGCAATCAAAGTAAACTATTTCTTTGGTGGATCTACCAAAATTCATACTTTGTTGGAGTATATAGAGTCCATTTCGGTTCTCATAGCTTCATGTTAATGTTTTAAGTTTATATCCAACATAGCTTCCTCATAGGTCTTTCGTTTACTATCTGATTTGCCTATCTCAAGAAGAAATCCAAACCTTTTAGGTGGCCTTTTGATTTGATTTAACCTTCTTAGAGGTCGTGTGTGAGGCTCTTCTAGCTTGCTTGTTTCCACCACTTATGGGATTTGATGAACGTCTTGAACTTCATCAAGTTCAACAATAATGTTATTTCTATCTAATAGAAATTGCTTTTCCAAAAAGTAGGCGTTTCCCAAAACAAACACATTTTGTTCCAGGGGATCATAAAAGTAATAACCTATAGATTCTCTTGGATATCTCACAAACTTACACAAGGCATATCTACTATCCAACTTGTCTCCCACTATTCGTCTCACATAGATAGGAGACCCCCAAACCTTGAGATAATGACAAGAGGGTACTTTTCCATACCACATCTGAAATGGCATTTTGGCACCAACTTTGAAGGTACTACATTGTAACTTAACCATTATTTCTAAGACGTATCCCTAAAAGGATATGGGCACACTGAAAAAGCACATTATGGAACATGCCATGTCCAATAAGGTATGGTTTCTCCTCTCCATTATATTGGGGTGTGCCAGGCAGAGTCTATTGAGAGATAATCCCATTCTCCTTTAGAAAATCCCAGAATTCGGTACTTAAGTATTTTTTTTTCCTTAATTTGATTGAAATGTTTTAATACTAAGTGCCTTTTGCTTTTCCACTTCACTCCTATACTCTTTGAACCTTTCAAAGGCTTCAAATTTGTACTTTATAAAATACACATTTCCAAACCAACTATAATCATCGGTGAAGGTGATGAAGTAGCAATAGCCTCTTCTCACACAAACTCTTAGTTGGGCACAAACACATGTATGGATCAAATCCAAAGGACTTGTGATATGCTCCATTTGTCCCACAAAACGAGCCTTGGTCATTTTCCTTTCAAACAAGATTCACAATTAGAAAGGTCCTCAATGTCACTAACATTTAGTGCTTTAAGAACTTCCAACTTGTGAAAGCAAGTAAAGCACAAAGATCCAATTATCAAAACTTCAAAAGCATGAAATTAACTATTGCTTACAAGAATATCAAGGATAAAATCATGCTCAGGATTCAGATTTGGTGAGATCATTACTATGAAAAACAAAATTCAAGGAGAGACTTGTGAACTCTTCACAATTCCAGAAACTATCTACAACTGGCGCATCTGGAAGAGTGCAAAACTCTCCCAATCAAAACGACTTCAAAAATTATGATAAAATTACCAGAGCTTCTCAACACCTTGAAGAACTCTTTGGAAAAATTTTAGATAAAAAATTTTGCAAGAACTCCCTATATAAATTCACCAAATTGGACCCTGTGCAAGTAGATCTTCAAAACTAGCAAACTCTCTTATTTGCCTCTATTGTTATAATCCACATTCCAATTAAATCTTCCAAAATATCCAAACTATAAGCTGGAATAATAAGGAGATTTATAGTAGTGGAGGCCAATTTTAGCTAGGGGGAAATAGAAGAAGAAGAGAGCAATACTTACAACATATGAATGCAATACTTGTAAGAGGTTTTGGAGGAAAATTCCAAAGAATCTAATTCTTCACAAATTGTGTCATGATTGTGGCCGATCCTTTCTCTCTATATCTATATATAGATACTGAATGGTGTGATTCCATGGTGGCATCACACTTTCCATGAGGAAAGGCGGCCAAGTGGGGTGCCAAGGTGGCAAATTAAATTCAAATCTCATT
>JACGDI010005475.1:3360928-3379321 GCA_014898725.1 Jacaranda copaia | reverse complement strand
CTTAATTCAATTAATCTCATTAATTGAAGAGTACCCAATCTCCATGGTTGGTATCCAACCTCAAGCCCATAGAGCCCAACTAATTGATCAAAATGAATATTCTGAAGAAACATCATCACTCTACGCGTACCATGCAAATACAGTCTTTTTGTCTCCTATCTCCGGCAAGAGGCCTAGGGCAAGATATTTGTCGACTCCCTAATAGCATTGATACTATGCCTCCATTCTCAATGTTCAATCCCTTTATGTGACCTCACCTTCGAAAAACTCCTTTTTCAAATTTTCACACCACCTTGTGCAAAGATTTCTAAGAATAGATCATTATAGAATACATAGGAGATGCACTCGCCCTTCACAATAACAACAAGTCAGATTCCATCTTGGATCTCACAAACCTCTATTCCAAGCAGCTCATGCCCAATCTCAATCCAAAAAACCCACTAGGTGGTCAAAAAAGAGTCAAAGCATGAAGATCGAACATAAAATTACCATGGAACCTCAAGTCGAAGGACTAATAATATGTACTAGCATAAGTAGGAGAACTAACTACTACTGATTTGCCACTACGGCTATCTAGTGGATTCTCTAATAGGTCTTTAGTGCCTTGTTCTCTAACAAGAACCTACTAACACGCACCCATATCTCATACAGTTGTTCATGGAATGGAGCAATCTCCAACTCTTAGATTTATGCATCATTAGTGCAAGTCCATCTAGATCTTAGATGCCCCATCTTATAAGATCCTATAACTTGAAAGATCTAAGATCACAACAATGTGAGACTTATTTCATGGTCACCAATAAAGTAACACAGTCATAGGTGATCTAAAGGCTTCATCTAAATGCTAGTGAAGTGAAATAAAGCATATGATGAAAATAGCCATATAAAGAATATCATTTAATCAAGATTGTTTTACAAGGAAATAGCTTTTACAAGGCAATGTCATTGGCTAGTAAGGCACAATTCCAATAATTTGTTCTTTCTATTTTACAAATATGCTCAAATCTTGCATGCTAAACTATAGCATCTTGATGGTTATCTAAGTTTCTTTTACTTGATTAAATGTGCATTAATGAAGATTGAGAATCAAGTATGTACAATCTATTGTTTAATGTACCTTGAGCAATCAAAGAATCATTCTTTAATACTTTCAACATCCCATTCGATATAGAAAAATCATTAATAATGGAATTGAGATAATGTTCTTAACAAGGTAGGGTATACAATAAACTGGATTAAGTACAATACAGACATTACCCAAGTCTAACTTGATAACGTCTTGGCCCATGGTAGAAACTCATGCTTCATTTCCTAGGCGAAGGATCATATTCCTATCATGAAGACTCTTTCTTTTTTCTATCCCCTATAACAAACTAAAATGATGAAAACCACATGTGATATCAAATACCCATGAGGAAGAATTAGTTGTCAAATGCACCTCAAAGAAATACATACCCTTCCCTAAGGTCGTAAGGTAAACTTTGCAATTTATTTCCAATATCTCTTTTTGTCACAATGGAAATAACTTACTTCAATTTTAGCCTTTTTCTTAACCCTCCCAAAACATTTTATGGGTTACTTCCCTTTGGTGAAAGAATTCTTCTTCCTCTTATTTCACTTTCTTGTGCCCCTAAGGCCTTTTAACTTAGAGAAATAAGCAAGCATTAGAGGGTTTTTCTTTTTCATCATCACTTCAGTGGTCACAAACATGCTTGCCAATTCATTAATCATAGCCTCTTGCTAAGACATATTGAAGTTCATAACGAATTGGTCAAATGATAGGGGCAATGACTAGAGGATCAAATCTACATATATATTATTATCCATGATCACATCAAGATGTCCAATCTTCTCGATGTTTCCAATCAACTTGAGCCCATGATCATGGACACTTGAACCCTCTAGCATCCTTGATCTAAAGAGCTCCTTTGACAAAATAAACTTTTCGTATCTTCATTGCACACTGTACAACTCTTATAATTGTTCTAGATCTCACTAGCATGTTTCATATGCTCGTAAGTATTTTACAGCTCATTAATCATGGATGCCATCATGAGACATCTCACTTGTAGATCATTACCTACAAATTTAGTGAATACTTCATGAGCCTCATCAGAAGGGTCATTACCCAATGTATCTGATAGACTTTGATCAGAAACATAGGTCCTCTTTTCAAAGTCAAGAATTATCTTAAGGTTTCAAACAAACCTAGGAAGCTAGGCCAAGTGAGTTTATTGGCATCCAAAATGCAAGCGAGTAGATATTTAGCCATTTTATTTTGAAGATTTTGAAAATCTACAAAAGGCGAAAAAAAAAAGCATAAGCATGTGATTGAATATTAATATTTGAAAACATATTCATGGTCTTTCAAGCATGTTTCTCTCCTCACAATTAGTTAGAGATTAAGATGAGAGATGAGAGAGATGGCGGATTTAGGGATTGGATAAGAAGAGAAAGGTGAACCTCAACACATAAATGAACACTTTGAAAATGAGGGGAAAATTGTAAAAATCTAATTCTTCTCAAGTGCTGAAAATGCCTACCCACTCTCACCTTGATATTTATATATAGAGGGAGAATGGTGCGATGCCAAGTTGGCATCACACTTTCCTCAAGGTGAGGGGGACCGCCAACATGCTTGCAATGCATGCAAGTTGGCAAATTCAAATATAATTTGAATTTATGTGCGTTTTAATTTTATTTAAAATTTAATTTCAAGTTAACTAAAATATCACATCAAATGAACCTTTCATTTGAATTTCCCTCCAAAAATGATTCTTCTCATTAATTAAATTAAACACTTTAATTTAATTAATTAATTAATAATTGAATTAACACTTAAGTCAACAAGCTAAACTCTTTAAGCTAACTTAACAAACTGATGGTCACATAGCACCAAATAATTAACTCTTTAATTATTAATCTAATTTAACTCTTAAATTAGATGATCAGTTTAACACTTAAATTAATCAAACCAAGTAAGACCACAATTTTCGGCCATCCCTAAAATCAATCCCATGGAGCAAATTTTCTAACACTTAGAAAGTTCCTTCAACATTTATGAAATACTATTGGCTTTTGTGTGTGACTCGATAGGTTCTACTATTCATTAAACATTAGCTCACAACTCCTTTAAACTAAATCGACTCAATTCGATTAATCTCCATTAATTGAAGAGCACTCAATCTCTATGGTTTATGTCCAATCTCAAGCCCATAGAACCCAACTAATTAGCCAAAATGAATACTTTTAGAGAACTATTATAGATCAATGCGTACCATACAAATAGGTTCTTCCATCTCCAATCTCCAGAAAAAGGCCTAAGGCAAGACATTTGCTAGCTCCCTAATGGCCTTAATACTATATCTCTATTCTTAATGTTCAACTCCATTGTATAACCTCATCTTTGAAAAACTCTTTTTCCAAATTGCCATACCACCCTACACAAGGATTTTTTGGAATCAATCATTATCGAATGCATAAAAGATGCACTCGCCCTTCACAATTATGAGAAGTTAGATTCCATCTTGGACCTCAAAAACTTCCATGCCTAGTAGATCATACCTAATCTCTACCCCAGTAGCCCGCTAAATGACCAAGGAAAAGTTAAAGCATAAAGACCAAACACAAGATTACCATAAATCCTCAAGTTAAAGGACTAATAATATGCACTAGCATAAGTGAGATAACTTGCTACTACTGACTCACCACTATAGCTATCTAGAGGATTCTCTAGGTAGGTCTTCAGTTCCTTGTTCTCTAATAAACACCCACTAACATGCATCCATATCTCATACAAGATTACCAATAGAACAGAGCAACATCCAACTCTTTGATTTATAAATCGTTAGTGCAAATCTATTCAAATCTTAGATGCCCTATCTCAGAAGATCCTACGACTTGGAATATTTAAAATCACAACCATATAAATCTTATTCCATGATTACCATACAATGTATAACCAAGTGCCATAGTCAAGTGTGGTCTAAGAGCTTCACCCAAATGCAAGTGAAGTAAAAAAAAGTATAAGATTAAGATGGTCATATAAAGAATATTATTTAATTATGATTATTTTACAGGGAAATAGTTTTACAAGGCTAATCTAATTAGCTTGTCGGGTACTATTCCAACACACTTTACCTCCCAACTACTGCAAATATGCAAAACGATCATCCAACCTTTGCTAAATGTGCTCAAATATCCCCTTGTTCTATTCTTCTGCAGAATATTCAATTAGAGATGCTAAAATACTTTAAATATATTGTACTTTACCTCCTCAACTTTAACAAAATATACATTTAACAATCTAATTATTCTAAAGTGTCGCACTTTTAATCATTAAACTTTTATTTTTTTGGAATAAAGTGTAACCATGTTATAAAAGATATTATCACACTAGTCACTAATACTATCATATAATTTCAAATTAATTTTATGATTATATTTTACTTAGTTTATATACATGAGATGGTTAAAAATAATTTTATAATTATGCTCTAATTAATTTTTATACCAACGCAACATTATGCATATTTGCTAAAAAAAATTATATTTAAACATTTTTAATTTAAATAGAGTAACAAATGAGAGAGATAATGTTGAGACAATCTACATTATTTACTTTCAACATTCATCCAATGACACTATTCTTATTCAAATTAACATCCTAAACCATTTGCACTCTTAATTAAAAAAAATAAGGACAAATTTGTAAGTACGCAATAGCAATCATTTGGTAATAGAACCCTAAAAATAATTTATAAATATCTTACACACATAGATTTAGGAAAATTTTAACTATTAAGTTGGCTTATATATTCCTAATAACTCAAATTGATTGCACTAGTGATATATTGATAATTAAATAATATGTGGCATCAACGTTTAGCAAAAATTTCACTAGATTCCACCGAAATAAGAATTTAATTCTAAGGATAACATTTTAAAGTACATTAGGTGGCTAAATGTAAATTTTTTAAAACATCAAAGGGTAAAGTGCAACAACTTTAAAATATATCGCTAGAGAGTTGGAACATTGGGTGTTTGAGCAAATTTATCAAAGGGTGGGCAATCATTCCACACACTTGCAACGGTTGGGTGCAAACTGCAAATGACCCTATAAGTTAGGTGGATGCCTACTATTTACCCTAAAATAAAATAGGCTAAATTTATACAATTAATAAGAAATTATTCATGAGGCATAAAGTTTTGACTAAACATTGCTAAGACCTTTTTTCTTGACAAACTTGGAACCTTCAAAATTTTTGATAGGATGTTCTGTAGTGTTATATCTCTATATATTGTACCTAGTTCAATTCTCCACTCCACATTTTTTATGAATACTATCTCCTTATAACTATGAACTTTTATGTGAGAAGGAGACACAGACGTAGCCATGTTAATGTGCAATAATAACTAACCACAATCATCTAGTGTCATAGTTCAAATAGGTTTTACAAGTTTATTAATCGAGGTGTTTTGACTTTATGAGTGTATAAATCTTTCATAAATTTTGTTTGATATTACCTTCCCAATATATATGAAAAATAAGAGAAAGTTGAAATGAGAAAAAATTGGAGTACTCATAAAGGAGTTGTAATATATCAACAATAATAACTTTTGAGCTATTGAAATGTTACTTGAAACTTGAGCGATCAAAGCAAAAGCAAAAGTTTAACTTTGTTCAAGTTCAAAAGTGCAAGATAGCAAGATAAAAGCTCGGCTATAGGAGAGTATTAAAACATTTGCATAGTGTATAATCAATATTAGCGAATTAGTCAATAGAAAGTTGGAGCTTTCTATAGTTAGATGGTGAGAGAGTTAGTTAGAAGTTAAGCTACTATAAAGTTAGTTCAATCTCACTCATGAGCTCAACAATATATATTCATGTACATTCCTTCATTTAGAATTCAAATAGAAAAACAAATTCTGGCATTTAGTTCTAAATGCATGTTCTTTCTCCTTAATATGGAATAAAGATACTTTTTTCATCCCTTTGCTGCATCACTCAAGCTTTCCTGCAACCCTAAGTTCCTTCTCCTTCTTTCAAGCCAGCAATTCTTTCTTCTTTGTCTTACATCAAATCTAGAGTAAACCTCAATGTAACAGTGTCAATTCATTCAACAAACCATCTACCATTGAAGATCCTCTAAGTCGTTTCTTTTTGCACCATTCTAATGGACTACACATAATTCTTATTTGAAGGCAACTTATTAAAGAGAACTATGCTTCTTGGCGTCGCGAGATGATGATCACACTCTAAGTCAATAACAAACTTGATTTTATAGATGGTTTAATCCTAAACCTAGTGGAACTGATCTTTCCTTGTTGAATTCAAGGATAAAGAACAACAACATGGTTATGTTTTATTTCATGAATGTTGTTTCAAAGGAGATATTAGCAAGCATAATCTATTTTGATTCAACTTTTGAGATATGGAATAATCTTAAGGACCATTTCCAACAAAGTATGGTCCATGAATCTTTCAACTCCATCATAAATTGATCAAGAACCTTCAGAACTAACAACTAGGCAGCACTTATTTCACCAAGTTAAAATTCATGTGGAAAGAGCTTAGTCACTTTCATCCATCGTGCATATGTGGTCTATGTAGTAGTGGTAGTGTTAGAACCTTGAACGTCTATTATCACATGCAGTATGTTTTGTCTTTTCTCATAGGATTCAATGGGACATATGCTCAAACTAGAAGGCAAAGTCTATTAATGGATCCTCTACCTCCAATCAATAAAATATCTGCTATAATTCTTCAAGAATAGCTCCTAAAAATAGTTTAGATCCTCTAGCAATAACTCTATCAATAATTTTACCTTTATTGTGAAAGCAACTAAGAACTTTTCTAAAAGAAAAATAGGATTTTCTATGCCCATTATAAGATTCCAGACCACACTATTTAATGTGCTACAAAATTCATAGATATCTACCATACTTCAAACCAAAATAGAAGCCTCAAACAACTCAACAAAATTCCACCACCACTCAATAAACCAAGTTTCTAATCAAGGTAATAACCTACCAAGTGGTTTTCTCCAATCTCTCAACATTAATCAATATCAGCAGCTATTTATTTTATTTTCCTCTCTTGTTCCAATCTCTTCTCATAACATTGATACTAACATTCCACATATTTTTCACTCCAATAGCTCCAGAAGTACATGCTTAACTATAGCAAAAAAGTTCTAATTGTCCCCTAGTTTACCTTAGATTTTTGATTGTGGAGCATCAAGCCATATCTATTCCAGTATACACTTATTTAATTCCTTGCATCCAATTGACAACTCTACTATCACTCTATCTAATAACAAAGTCATTTTTGTTCTTTTTTGTGGCACTATTGCCATCAATCCTTTATACTACACAATGTTTTATTTGTCTCTCAAATCATACGCAATCAACTTTCCATAAGTTTTCTCACTAAAAATATTAACATTACTGTTTCTTTCTTCCATAACCACTATTCTATCTAGGAATCCAAGCACATCATAATGATTAGCTAAACAAAAAAGCTTGAAGATATCTGGATGTTAAATACCACTTCTTATAATATATCCATTGCTCATGTGAGTAAAGTGATTGCTCGTACCCAGCACAATAGAATAGGCACATCTCCTATAAGAAACTAGCTATTATGAAAAATGTACTACAATTTGACATTCATCATTCATCTCCCTATTGTATATGCCCTTTGGCCAAGCAAAAAAACTACCATTTGTATCCAACAACTACTTCTCTAAAAATCCTTTTGGTCTTGTACATGCTAATATTTGGAGACCTTATAGTACCACTGCGTACATTTAATTTAACACAACAATCAAATGCTTCAAACATGATAACACAACAAAACTCTCCTTTATAGATTTGTTTAGCCGACTTAGCATTTTTCACTAATTTTCTTGTGTATATCCCAATAAAACTCTATGGTTGAAAGAAAGTACTAGTATCTTCTCAATGTAGCTAGAGCCCTCTTCTTCCAATCGAGTCTCCCTGCACACTTCCAGATAGATTGTACCTTAACTACATATTCTTGACAAATAGAACTTCATATCCCTTACTCTTTCACAAATCCCCTTATGTGTATTTCAATCTAATGTTCACTATTCTTCACTAAAAGCCTTTGGATGTTTTGCATTTACTTTCACTCTATAATCTCATAGATTAAAGTTTAAACCTAGAGAAAAATCTAATGTATTTCTTGGTTATTATGCTAGACATAAGGGCTACAAACTCTATGATTTACTATCCAAATAAATCCTAGTTTCAAGAGATATTGTGTTCCATGAACCCATTTTTGCTTACCAAAAACATCAATGCAACTGAACCTATCATTGATCTTTTTCCTTGTGTTTCTTAAACCTCTATCAAAAGAAGCTATACACTCTAAACCTCCTATTTCCTCTAGCACACCAATGTCTCCTCCCTAGTCTCCTCAATCTACTATCCTGCCAATGATTTCTCTAAGAAGATCTTTAAGGGTATACAACACATCTAGTTACCTTAAATATTTTCACTACAATGAAATTTCCTCTACCAAGTGTCTTTATCCTATTAGTGATCACTTGTCATATATTTCTCTATCCCCAAATTCAATCCACTAATCCTTAACATATCTTCCTAAACTGAATCATAATATCAACACCAAACTATCAAGCTCATAAAATAGAGAGAAGCCATGAGGACTAAATAAAATGTTATGAAGCAAAATCATACTTTGACAGTTGTCAGTTTACCATATGATAAGCATTCAATTAGGTACAAATGGGTATATAAAATCAATTATAACTCTGAGGACATAATTAAAACATATAAAGCTAGGTTGGTGGCAAAGGATTACACTCAACAAGAGGGAGTGGATTTCACTAACACTTTTTCATTAGCTGCTAAGCGTGTTACTATCAAAATTTTAATTTCTCTTGTTGCCTTTCAACAATAGCGCTTAGCTCAACTGGATGCCAATAGTGCCTTTTTTCATGGTGACTTACTTAAAGAGGACTATATGGATTTACCACTTGGTTATCTTAGCAAAAAGGAGCATAATTCTAAAAATAAATTTGTAAGCAAACTGTACAAGTTTGTATATGGTTTAAATCAAGCTTCTAGATAATGGTTTTTCCAAATTCTCACAAGTGCTTCTGGACATAGAATTTCTAAAATCAAAATATTATTATTCTTTGTTTGCAAAAGGAAAAGATGAATCTTTCATTGTTGTACTTGTGTATGTTGATGACATAGTGCTCACAAGTCCATTTAATGTAGTTATAAACTCTCTTAAAGCATATTTTCAATCATTTTTTAAACTTAAATACTTACATATCTCAAATACTTTTTTGAACATGAGATTGTAAGAAATTCCTTAGGAATATGCTTATCTCAATGACATTATAAATTATAATTGCTCGAAGACACTGGCTCTCCAGGCAATAAGCCAACTAACTTACCGATAGACCCCAAACTTAATCTCACTACAATTGATACTACCCCTCTTATAAACCCTACTTAATATAGAAGACTTGTTGACTGCTTACTATACTTGATTATCTCTAGACGTAACATTAATTTTGTAGCAAACAAAACTAAGCTAATATTTAGTTCAACCTAGAATCTAGTGCATACAAGTTGCTTATAATCTTCTGAGAGACTTGAAAACTCTTCTAAGACAAGGCTTTTTCTTCTCAACCTTTTCCACAGTATACCTTAAAACCTTGTTTGATACAAACTGCGCTCATGCACAGCAACCAAAAAGTTTACTACGGGCTTTTGCATCTTTCTAGAAGACTCATTAATCTATTGGAATGCAAAAAGATAGTTAAAAGCTTAGTGTAGAGCATTGGTAACGACAACCTCAAACTTATTTGGCTCCAACAACGTCTTCTTGATTTCAACATTAAACCAAGCTCTCCAGGACTCATTTTCTGTGATAATCAAAATTCCCATAGCATCTAACCCTATCTTACATGAAAGAATCAAGCATATTGAAAAAGATTGTCACTTTGTCATGGAGAATATCACAATTGATTCCTTTAGATTACTGTCTGTCGAAATTGAACAATAGCTAGCCAACAACTTTGCTAATCCACTTCCTGCTCCTTTGCTAACACAACACTTATCCAAGATGGATATTTATTGCAAGTTAGTTTCACCTCATGCAAGAGCTTAGCTATATGATCGTGTATATTCCATTATTTAGAATTCAATTGCAGAAAATGTTTTCTCTTTCTCCTGTGACATTTAGTTCATAGTGTATGATCTCTCTCATTTAATAAAGAGAGTTTGAAATATTATGAATATAAAGATGAGTTAGGCCTCAAAAAAGTAAATATGGTAACAATTTTCAATCTTTTATTTGTATTGTGTACTCAAGCAGATCCTGTTATAACTTTTTTTTGGCTTTAGTTGTTAGTGTAGACTTACAAGATGTTTTGCGAGATTATAAGCTTTTTAAAATGCCTTATGAGATGTTTGAGAGACTATAAGATTTTAGAAAATATTTTTAATTTTTTTTCAAAAAAAAGACCTTATAAACATTTAAAATAAGATATTAAGATTTATAAGCTCTTCTAGAAAAAGCTAATAAGTTGTTAAATTATTTTTAAAATTTTAATAATATTAATCATAAAATTATCATTATTTACATTTTATAAATTTCAAAATCTTATTTTATCCAAACAACTTATTTTTAAAATACGACCTAGTGTCATATAAGCTCTAAACATGTTTTATAAAATATGGGAGCTTATAAATATTTTTCAAAGAAATTAACGCTTGTACCTAAGTTTATTATAGAACATTTAAAGTCTTAAGAGAGTTGAGTTTGTGTAACTCAAGTGTGAATATATTCTTTTGTTAAATTCATCCATAGAATTGAATATGGGTGTAAATAGATATTAAATGAATCAGATACACTATTTTTATACTCATATCTGATTAATTTTTTGAATATTCAGATACAAATATAGATTCGACGAATATTTAAACATAATATCCAAATTCATATCCATTGAATATTGATCAAAAATTTGAATATATCCATATTTGATTATAATTATTTAGATGCATCCATATTTAAAGAAAATTTAAGTATATTAATTACAAAATCAATCAACAATAATTATGTTGATTAACTTCATTCTTTAATATTTTCTCTATATTACAATAATTTTTTAAATTTATTCTTTTTTCTTCCCAATTCTTCAATTATAATATATATACTGGTGAAGACAATTTCGATGAGATGGGCTTCTTAGTCTCAACCAAAAGTTCTAAGTTAACCAGAAAGATAGGAAATTTGATAATATGGATCAAATCTTGCAGTCAATACACAAACATTAAGTTAGCTGAGAGGGTCCTTGACCAAGACCATCCAATGCTTAAGTTAGTTTTTGACTTGAAGATAATTTGGTAGAATAATGACTTAGGAAGCATTTTTAGGCATACCTTTATCTTTGAAAAAGGAGGTACTTATAGTATTTGGCAAGTAGTGGAAAAGATAAGTTCGCCCTAATATGAGTCAGGCGTTCCCTTCCTAAAATATGGGCAATCCAGGTCTTTTCGACCTAGATTAGAGCTTGCTTGTGATCGGCTAGCTGAAGAGGGAGCCTTTACCATCACTAATACAGAGGTGATGTGCCATAAAAGCCATTTAATGCAAACAGGATGGTGTTCTGTGTGCATTTAATGAAAATACAATGGGTGGTAGTAATACATCTTTGGCCAAGCAGTCACCTTTCCTATTGCATGTTTTTTACCTCATGAGGTTGATGGAAGTTGATCTTTTCACCTTAGAGGTCGATTTAAAGTCTCAAAAATAATATAGAAAAATAATATTATCGTGGACCTACCTATTTGGTCCTAAAATGTCCAAGTTTGAAGCTTTTCTCACTAGGGCTTGATATTGGGCTTGTGAGCTTACTAGCTACCCATATTATAAGTTCTCATCCCCACTCCGTAGTTTGACTGTATGGAGATTGGAGTAAGGAATAGCTTGTTGCAATGTTCTGTTGTCAACCAAAATGATTATTTCACATCACGACCAAGGTTATAAAGGTAGGAAACATTTTTGAATCTTGACCAGAATTTTGAAAGCAGAAACTATTTATAGGCAGTTATGTTGATATTCGTGTACGGGTGACCAATGGTTATGCATTCACTAGTCGATGTCTAGTCAAATTAGCCAATTGGTATGCTAGGCTTGGCCTATAAATAGCAATTCTTATCACCCATTTAACACTCTTACTACCTCATTATGAGGTTGAGCTCTAAAGGTTGGTTGAATCTCTGCTTTTCAAAATTCTTGAATTTTGGCATATATCTTGCATAAGTACTCATTTTCTCCTATTTTAGTTTTTATATTCATTTTTTGTTCACCTATGTTTATTTATAGAATGGTTGGGGTTAGCAAGGAGAGTAGGGTCATGAGTTTTAACTATGAGATAATGCGGTAATTAAATACCTCGACTAGCAAGGTAAGTTTGAGTAGGACATCAAGTGACAAGTCGAGTTCTTCTAGTAGTCAACCATAAATGGATATCATAGGGATAGGTTTAGAGGTTAATGAGAGGTTTGGCTTTTCTAGTCCTATTGCCGACAAGGCTGGTCCTTTTGAGCCCATGATTGAAGAGGTAGGGCCGCCTAGGGAGTCTAACTAGCCTCCAAGGTCAAGGGGTAAGCTTTTTACCACTACTCATTACAGCAAAATCATATCTAAGGTATATTCAAATGATTTAAGATCAATTAGGGCCAAATATCATATTCCTAAGGAGTTTAGGTTGATTAAGCTTAGGGTAGGGGATAGAATGCATACACCTCCCAAGAGATGCATAACTATTTTTGAGGATTCCTTGAAATGTGGACTTAAGTTTCCCCTTGTTGAACATATAGTCGACCTATTAAGAGGTCTCTACATCTGTATAGCTCTACTTTTGCCTAATTATTTCTCTTTTTTATGTAGCTTCATTATTTTAATGATGATTCACAACCAGCCCCTTTCTTTGGTTAATTTTAACAATCTTTTTCATCTCCTATTGTTCTAAAAGTTGAGGAGCATGAGAGAGTTAGGATTTTACTACTTGACAGCTTGACCCTGTAGAAAAATATTTGGAACCCTTTCCTCTTCTCATGGCCAAACTTGGAAAGAGATATATTTTTATATCTAATCTCTTAGTAGGGTCAATTTTAATATCCCAAAAGGATGGATGATGGGCAGGGTCGAGAAGAATAATGATGTAAATCTAACCTAGAACAACATTTTCATTCAGGATCTGCTCAAGTTTGGAGAGATGGAGGTATCTAAGTTTATCAGGGAAAGGAATTTGGTACTGGCAAGACTATCAACTGTCCCGCTAGGATTGTATGCTAACACTCGCTTATGCAAAGCTAACTTATCTAACCTTTTATTTGTATGTATCACATATTTAGTTTCTAATCAATTTGATTTGAATTATCTATAGGTCAATCCATCATGAACTATGCTAGGTAAATAGTGATGTAGAAGCAGCAGAGAGCATAGGAGCACTGCGAGGCCGCAATGGTTTGTCGAGGGGCTGCGCCCTGCTGGGGTCAAGCAGGTGCTCCAAGCTAGTCTATCTCCCATCGCTCAGAGCAAAGGTATAGTGAGCAACCCAACTCCCTGTCAAAAGAGGAAGGTGACGGAGGTCAAAGTACAAGATGCCTCCAAGAAAAATACGGTCGATAAGGGGAAGAGGGAAATTACTAATCCAAACATGGCCACTTATGAAATGATTCCTCTAGAGCAATTGTGCAATTTACCTACATTACCAAAACCTCAATTTAACGGCATGGGTTCAAAAGTGTTAAAAAAGTTATGAAATTTGGACTAACAATAGGTCAAGTGCTAAGTTTTGGGACTAACAGTGCACACTAAAGGCTACTAAGGCATTAGGATCTAATATCAAAACTTCAAAACATCAAAGTAATAGCACTTACAAGCAAATCAAGGATCTAATCATGCCTATAATTCATATTTAGATAGAAGATTACCTTGATGAGCAAATTCAAGGAGTATCAAGTGAACACTTCACTATTTTCAAAATCTGCCTACTACTAGCACAGCAAGAAGATTGCGATGATCGCCCTATCAAATAGCTTCCAAAAATTTTGAAAAAATATCTAAAGATATAAAATACCTTGGAAAAATTTTAGTTAAAATTTCAAATCGACTGGCCATCTGAAATATCCTGAAGAAAGTTGCAAAATTGGACCTTATGCAGATGGATCTCCAGAAATTAAGCAAGTCACACGCCTTGCCTCTATTGTAAAAGTCCACACACCAATGCAATCTTCCTAAATCTCAAGTCTATGAGTTGGAGTAAGACCAAAGATCTTATGATGGTGGAGGCCAAATTTAGGGGTAGAAAGATAAAGAAAGAAGCTTAGCCTTCAACACATGAAATGCTAGCTTACAAATATTTTTGGAGGGAAATGAAGAATCTAATTCTTCACACAAATTAGCATTCTTCTGGCCAGCCAACACTCGACATCTATATATAGATGGGGAATAGTGTGATGCCAATGTGGCATCACATATTCCATGAGAGGGGCGGCCAATGGGGGTGCTTAGGTGGCAAAATTTGAATCTAAATTTTATTTGAATTTTATTTGCATCTTAATTATATTTGGAATCTCATTTCAAATTAATTAAGAAGCCATTTCAAATCTTATTTGAGTTTTGCCTCCAAAATTCATTCTACCTAATTAATCAAATTAAAATCTTTAATTTAATTAATTATCCTTTAACTTAACTCTTTAAGTCAAACTAACTTAACTCCTTAAGTTAAATTTGTTAACATAACTCTTTAAGTTAACTTGACCAATTGATGGTCATGTTGGCACCAAATAATTAACTCCTTAATTATTGGTCTAATTTAACTCTTAAATTAGTTGATTAATTTAACACTTAAATCAATCGAGCCAAAATTGACCCTCAAAATTTGGCCCCAAAAATTGGTCCACTAGAAGACACCATTTTCTAACTCCTTAGAAAATTCTCTCCATTAATTGGGAAGTTCATTGGATTTTGTGTGTGATCCAATAGGTTCTACCATTCATTGAACATGGGTTCACAACTCTTTGTGACTTTTGAATATCTTATATTAATTCTAGTTTAAAACTCATTTTAAACTAGTCAACATTACTAATTAAAGAATACCCACTCTCCATGGTTGATGTCCAACCTTAAGCCCATGGAACCCAACTAATTGGCTAAAATGAATATTCTAGAGAACCATCATCGCTCTATGGTGCTATGCAAATACGGTCATTCCGTCTCCTATCTATTGAAAGAGGCCTAGGATAAGATATTTATCAGCTCTCTAATAACCTCGATATTATATCTCTATTCTCAATGTTCAATTCCTATTGTGTGACCTCACCTTTAAAAACCTCCTTTTCCAAATTGTCACACCACATTGCGCAAAGATTTTTGAAAATCGATCAGCATAGAGCACATAGGAGATGTACTCGCCCTTTACAACAGCGAGGAGTCAAATTCCATCTTGGATTTTGCAAACCTCCATGCCATGTAGCTCATACCCAATCTCAACCCAAAAGACCAGTTAGGTGGTCAAGGATGAGTCAACTCTTGAGGACCGAACACAAGGTTACCATGGATATTCAGGTCAAAGGACTAAAATATGCACTAGCGTAAGCAGGAGAACTAGCTACTACCTACTTGCCAGTACAGCTATCTAGTAGATTTTCCAGCAGGTCATTAGTGCCTTGTTCTCTATCAAACACTCACTAACATGCACATGTATCTCATATAATTGCTCATGAAATAGAATAATCTCCAACCCTTGGATTTATATATTGTTAGTACAAGTCTATTCGAATCTTAGATGCCCAATCTCATAAGATCGTATAATTTGAAAGATTTAAGATCACGATCGTATAAAACTTATTCCATGGTCACCAAACCAAGTCTCACAATCATAGATGATCTAGGGGCTTTATCCAAATGTAAGTGAAGTATAATAAAACATAAGATGAAGAAGGCCATATAAAGATTATCGTTCAATAAAAATTGTACCACAAGTGCAATAGTTTACAAGGCCAGTCTCATTAGCTTGTAGGGCATTATTCCAACACATAGTTATATTATAGGACTAAAAATGCAATTTTCTCGAAACTTCACATACAAACAAATTTTATTATATTTCTAGTCTAGGCAGTGCCCTCCTTGGATGATATTCTTGCAACAGTTTTAATGGATTGGCCACTTCATTAAGGGTATCAATATTAAATACAGACCATCAATTTGATTATGCACCATTAGAAGAAAAAAATAAATTTGGGCTTGATATTTCTAAGTTTGGATTAAATCAAGTCGAATTCAAATTTGAACTCCCAAAAAATAAGATTGAATTGTATTTCAGGTCAACCTATTAAGTTTGAAAATAAAAAATGAATAACCCAATAATTCAGTACTCTAACCCAACTCAGCCTCAACTAACCCACTTGAAAATTATTAGGGAAATTAAATACTAGTCTAAAAAATAAAATATTGCATATTTGGAGTAATTGTAGACAACATGACAAGTATTTCTTAAATTTTTTATGTTTAATAAACCTTAATATTTATGTAGTGGTAATGTTGGTAATTAGTATTTGAATATTTTATTATTTGATGTTAACAATACGTAATTGATTCATTTTGATGCCAAATGATGAAGTCAATTTCTGTGAGGTGGGCTTCTTGGTCTTAGTATCGACTAAAAGTTCTAAGTCAACCAGAAAGATAGGAAAATGGATAATGCAGGTCGAGTCCTATAGCCAATAAACAAACGTTAGGTTAGCCGAGAGGGTCCTTAACTAAAACCTTCCAATACTTAAGTCAGTTTTTGACCTGAAGATAATTTGATAGAGTAATGGCTTAGGAAATGTTTTTAGGTGTACCTTTGTCTCTAAAGAATGAAGTATTCATAGTATTTGGTGGGTAGTGAAATAGACAAATTTCTCCCTGATATGAGTTAGAGTTTCCCTTCTTAGAGAAGGGGCAATCTAGGTCTTTTTGATCTAGATTAGAGCCTTGCTTGTGATCGGCTGGCCAGAGAGAGAGCCTTTATCATCATTAATGCGGAGGTGCTGCGCCGTCAAAGTCATTTAATGCAGACAAAATGGTGGTTTGGGTGCATTTAATGTGGATGCAATGGGTAACAAACTTCACCATTAATGTGTCTTCAGCCAGTCTTTCACCTCACCTACTACATGTTTTCAACCTCATGAGGTCAATGGAATTCGATCTTTTCAACCTCAAAGATCGATTTAAAGTCTCAAGAACAATCTAGAAAGTTATACTATCATAGGCCCACATGTCTAGCCCTAAAACATTTGGGCTCGAAGTTTATCTCACTTGGGCTTGATATTTGGCCTAAGCTTTTATTGGGCCTGTGAGTTACTAGCTTACCTATATCATATACATATGTGGATTTTGAAATTTTTGTTAAAAAATATAAATAATATATTATTTTAATAAATATATATTTGAAGTGGATATTAAACAGATCGAATACGCATTACCATATCCGTAGCTATTTATAATTGAATATCTATTAATTGAATACGAATTATATTCACTTTAAACAAATGCAGATAAATTTTATACAAACATATACGAATACGAAAAGTAAACAAATTTTGACTATCCATTTATATTCCTTTCAATTGAAGAAGAGTGGGCATACCAACAATAGAATTCTTTGTGGAATCAAAAAGCTTGCCTATTCATTTAAAATATCAATATGGCTTCTCGCCTTGTAAAATGCAACTGCTTATGCTTACCTTGAGAGAGAATCCTTCTTTATAACTTGCGAAAAGGGCAAAGAAAGTCACTTTTACTCAACAATTTCATTGCCTTTATTATTTTCATTTTTTGCAGCGAGGGAATTGAGCACTTTTGAAGCTTTGAAAGGGACTAAGGAATGATGGAGTCATTCAACTGACAAGAAGAGAAATTTAAAAACGAAGTTAATAGCCTTCTTTCTTGATCTTGCTCCTCTTTCTATGAAAGCAGTGATATTAGAATCGCTCTTGATCCTAACAGCTTTCAGGTAGCTTTCTTTCTCACACCCGATGGCATCTCCTGCTTCAATCAATGGAACTTCTCCAACTACTGTCGCTTATTCATTTTCTTTTTCAATGGATATAGAAAGAAGAAATAGAATTATGCCAATTCCTTTACCCACAAAAGACGGCCCCCAACAAACTTCTTTCTACCCATTTTCTTTCCCCTTCAGGTAGAGTGATGAGCATATGAACATAAGGCTTCCTATAGTACTCTCTCTTTTACTTTCAATCTAGTGCCAATTATGTGATGTATTAGTTTGAAATGATGTTAGCATATATAGCATCGGATGTTATGAAAGT
>JACGDI010005475.1:3334884-3360828 GCA_014898725.1 Jacaranda copaia | reverse complement strand
GAGCTTTACCATTTTTTAAATTCAAATTCCAAGCCATTTTTAACGAGACAGAGACAACCAAGTAGTGTACACTGTAGTGCAATGCTATCTGTACGGATAAATACGAACCACCAGAACTGGATCACAAAATCCATGGCAATTCACACCGTACCATCAACTCTTAACTCCCTTTCTTATAATAATGCCACCAAATTCAAATTCCCAACTCATACTCATTATTTATCCAAACCCACCAAAGGACAATTGAATCCATCAACTGAAAATTATATTATGGGCTGCAAATTCAATTTCCCTCGCCGGATTTACATGATGCAATCTTCCGACGACAGCAAGCAGACCCCGCCGCCAGCAGCTGAACAATTCAGGCCGCTTCAGTTGGTGTTCCGGCGGCGCCTTCTCACCGGAGTCGGCGCCGCTTCTCTATTGGCAGTTGGCGCCAATTTCGGCGGAGTGACGACAATTCTTCTGGGATTCTCGCCGGAGGCTGCTCGGAGTCTAAAGCTCGATGCGCTTTATCCAGTCGGAGGCTACAGCCGATATATAGATACAAATGAAGGGTTTGGTCAGTAAGTGCAACTATCCGTGAAAACTCACTATTATTAGTATTTCTTCTAAAATTAGGGATTCACATTGGTGGAACAGAATTTGTATACCCGGAGAATTGGTTGGGGGATCAAACGTTACTGTACAGAGCAGCAGGGAAGGCAGAAAGATCACTGGACCCTCCTCCTCTGGGCGGCGGTGGGCGGCGGAGGAGGAATTTGAATGAGCCGATGGTTGCGTTCGGTCCGCCGGGATCAACCGGAGAGCTTAATGTTAGCGTTATTGTGTCGCCTGTCTCCATTGACTTCTCGTAAGCATTTCGAGTTCATATAGAAATGACATATACGGTGTATGATATTAGTCTGTCTACTTGTGTGCGACGGACATTTTGGAAAATATTAAGTTTCATAAATCTACGGTAAGAGATCTCCCTCCTTACTGCAATTCATCTTGGTGGACCACCGGACCTTCATCTTCTTATACATCGCCATAGGTAGCGAAATAGAAGAAAGTAAAAACACTCTACACTCTCCCAACGAGAAGATAAATTAGAATGGGATTTCTAGACAAGAACTGAAAGCCTGCATACTATATATACTATACAACTGGCTTG
Organism: Jacaranda copaia; assembly: GCA_014898725.1. Classification (NCBI taxonomy): domain Eukaryota; kingdom Viridiplantae; phylum Streptophyta; class Magnoliopsida; order Lamiales; family Bignoniaceae; genus Jacaranda; species Jacaranda copaia. Next base: position 3,359,672 of record JACGDI010005475.1, on the reverse strand, counting down.
TCATATATAATTTTTGTGTCTCGTGGGCATAAACAAGAAGGAATATTTGATTCTCTTGCATGTCAACAACTTCTGTGTTTATAATTTTAATATCATAATTCGTGACTTTGAAGTTGGAGTTTTGTGAAGGCCAAGTACACTGTAGACATAACGTGCATGGAAGGAACTGCGTGCCGTTATATTTATAAAAGAGTGTTTATATATACTACGAATAAAATATTTATTTCTTTATGATGTATTTTTGAATAATTTGTCTAAAATGCTCTTACTCCTTTCTTTAAATTCTAACTGGCAATCTCTTCACGCGGAATGTTTCTTTTATTACAAAAGAAGAATAACTTTTTTTAAGAATTAAGAAATTATAGTTCGTTATCAATTTATAAAAACATAGATTGACTTAATAAAAGATCAATAATGATGGAAAATAAGGAGTTCGACCAAAAAATTATAAAATATTAGTATATTAAAATAATTTTGATTAATTAAAAGGAATAAAAAATAGATTACTAATCTACTTGATAACAAATTCCCAATAATCCCTTTTCTAAATGTAGATTAAAATAATTCAATCAAAAAATAGTCCTTGTAAATATCATAATTTTTTTTTGGTAATATATATTACCGAAAAAAATTTATATATTGCTTTTTCAGAAATATCATGGTCGTAAAAGTGTCAACATAAAAACAATATTTCTTATTATTTTTTTGTAATATTTATGATATTTATAATTAAAACCCTTATTAAGTAATGTGTTTAAAAGTGATAGTAAGGCTTAATTTGGAAAAGCAAAATTGGGTATCACAACTACCTCAAATGTCCATAATTTTCAATTTTATCATCCATATCACATTGTCTTTTTAAATTTCAAAAAGAATTAAAGGGCCATTATGTAAAAAGACTAAAGATAACTTCCACTTCAAACACAAAAAGGACTTGTCTTTTATGATAGTATAGATAAGTAGAAGTGATTCTATAACTACCACTTACAACTCACCTATTTTGTGTTTATAATTATCATTTTATCATAATTTTTTAATTGTAATTTACTAGAGAATTAAAATAAATATATTAAATTTATTAAAGTAATTTACATTATATAAAAAATAAATAAATATTATTATTATTATATAAAAAAATACTATAAAAGTTTTAGCACATGCATCAAATGTACCCAATTATTAATATATAAAATTTGCAAGGCATGGCAATTGATAAATTAGCTTTACGGTTAAGGCATTTACCAGTTGGTGTTGATACCACATTGTTGGCATGTAGGATCGAGGCATTCGGAGGAGCTGAGGAGGTGGGAGAAGCTATTGTTCGGACGGTCACCGGATCAGGAAAACGCACAGATGTGAAGGGAACATTTATAGAGTCAAGTTTGAGAGAGGATTCGATGAGAGAGGTGAAGTATTATGAACTTGAATTCACAGTTGAGAGCCCAAATTTCCAGCGCCATAATGTTGCTGTCTGTTGTGCCCGGAACGGAAAACTATTTACCTTGAATGCACAGGCGCCGGAATCTGCTTGGCAACAATTTAAATCACAGTTTTATAAAATCGTTCACTCTTTTAATTTAGTCTGATCAATGATTAAGAGACCCTTTTTCTTTTCTCTTTTAATTGACCTTTCGTTTCCTTTGTTTCCTTTATTACATTTCTAGTTGATTGAAAATCATAATTTTTTTTTTTTTTGGGATGAGAAAGCATTACTAAAATTAGTGATCGGTGCATAATTGATGCATGTACATCTAATAATTGGAGTACAGTTAATGTGTACATATATATATGTACATCATATGTGTAAAAATATTTCACGATAACTATAAAACTAACGTAATAATATAAATGAGAGCAAACATACCAACAACAAAGAAATTTAAAAGATGAAAAATATTTCAAAGAAATACAAATTTTGTATGACCTTTATTAATGATTGAGTTGCTATAAAGTGGTAGAAATGAGGCAAAAATGGGATTGTAAATAATAATTACTTTTCCATAGTTTCACATTAGAATTAAGTTCAAATTGTGAATATTTTAGACTTTGTGGAATATAAATTGTTGGAGATCTTCCATAATAAATTGTTGGAGATCTTTCGTAAGTAATTTTGATGATTGACACCCACTTTGATGATTGGCATATTTTGTGAAAGATCGATGATCTTGTTTCCTTATTATTCATGCACAAGATTGTCACATTTTATTGGGATATTTTTGTTCCCTTATTTAATTACATCAATTATGCACAAGAACTGTTCCTAATTTGATATTTAGATTCTAGTCAAGCTACCATCTTAAGAATAAAGCATAGATATGAGAGCCAGCATACCACAATTTAAGTTCAAGGAGATGCATATGAACAAGTTTTTGCATACACTACAATCAGTATATATCACTTATTTTTTGAGGTACAATAGTAGAGAAAAAAAAGAAGTGTGGTGATTCATTCTAGCTACAACTACCTTCAACTATGAAATCTCGTAGTTTTACAGATGTGTGTTTGTTTCCTTCCTTGTATCGATTGTTTATTGTAGTCATTGTTATTCCATTACTTATTCAGCTTACTAAACTATCTTCTGTACTAATTCTCTTTGGAGTTTTTACTAAAACTTATATATTAAATCTTACGTGAAAATTTAGGAAATGGATACATAAGCATCTGCTAAACCACTAAATCTCATGTCTCTTTTACTTTGTTTTATTTTGTGTTACTTTCTTTGTAACTTACAATGCAACTCTTTCAAAGTTTTGATGGCAAGTTTTTAAAGTAAAAGGTTGTATTTGGCCCAATTCACCCCCTTTCATGCCTATGTTTCTAACAATTGGTACAAGATTTTAGTGCTTATTTTAGAGAATTTAACCAACTTGAGTTCAACAATTCTAATGGTCACATTTAGTTTTGATGTTTATGTAGACAAGCAAATTCACACTCGCCTACCACTATTTCATGGAACAAACTATGTAACTTTGAAATATAGAATCAAGGAATTTTTTAAGTACACTAGATTACTATCTCTTGAGTATGGTATTGATGGGCCATTAATTCCAACAAATGAAAAAAAGACACCTAAAGGATGAAATGAGCTTCCTAATGCCAACACAAAAAACATCCTCTCTTGAGCCCTAATTAAGAATAGGGTCATGTTAGCACATGCTCTTGAGCAAAAGAACGTAGAACATACTCCAACTTACTCATGGCTTCGGGGGTATAGTTGTCGACTTGCCAGATCTCTCAGTGCCTAGACTGCAAGCTTATCTTCTCTTTCTACTATTTTCTCTAGATTCAAAACTTTGGCTTTGGTACCAAGGATTAGCCAAGAGGCTCACAACTAGATGAAGAAACTGTGTAGACAAACCTATAGAGAGACGTATCCTCACACTACAGCTAAAGCCAACACAAGCCTCTCAAGCTAGATACAGCTATAAGGTAGTCTTTTGTGGATTTTCTCTCATTTTGTCACTCCTTCGATGCACCATATCAACTAGCACAAGATCTTACATAGCTTGTCTCAACATATTCAAATACATAAGATCTTCAATTGGAGCCAAGTACAAAACATACATATACCTTTGTTAAAAAAAATGGCAGAAGATATGAAGTATGTAAATAAGTCCTTGAAAAAGCTCTGTAGGAACAATGAACTATTTTAGAAAGCTATATGTCATATAAAGCTAAAAGGGACTTTATTTCTTTTCCAACTTGTTTTTAAAGTAGAGTACAATGGCCTTTATATAGAAATGAAATTCAAAGGACTTTAAAATATTTTGGAATATACTTTCTTTAGTCCAAGATAATTATCCTCTTTAAAGGACACACATTATTTATCTATGATGGTTTCTTTACAACTTATGACTGTAAAGGATACAAGTCACTTAACTGTCAAAGTTAAAGGAAATATATTATGATACAAGAAACCTATCAAAACACAAGGACACATTGTCAATTGACCAATATACAATACATTAAGACATCTTGTTTATCCAGCTAGCCTTATTACAACTAGTGGATACATGTCAAATGAGTAAATACATGTCACTAAATGGTCATTCAAAGGAAGACTATATTCCTTGACTCTATTGTTCATTAGTGAGGCCTAATAGCATGCATTTCAATATTTTCCTTGTGAATTGTGTAGTCATTGTACTTTTAGGATCATGTAATAGTTCAAAAAAGTCTAAATCCTTCCATATTAATCTTGATGTTCGAATATGGATCTGGATTTGGCTTGGGTATCCATCTAAATTCATCATCTTTAGAGGAATCTATAGCATATAAAGTGTTGATGAGCTTTGGCTTGGTAAGAGATGTAGGCACCTTATCCATATAATACAGATAGTTATACAATGCTTTCTTTTCTACTTTTTTGTGGTCAAGTAGTCCTTGAAGGACCTTCTATTGGTAGTAGTATGATAAGGCTCTATCACATTTGTTCATTCCATAAAGTAAGGCTCGTGAAATATAATGATGATATGTGCTTGTAATCATCCCTACTCTTAGATGGCTTTATGAAATTGCATCCAATTTTTTCTATTGATCTAACCCATATTAGCAAAACCCATAATAAAAAGAGTTCATTATCCTTATCTTGGAGATACTTAAGCAATTTTTTATGATACATTTAAGCCACAAAGTGATACAGAGTTCCCACACACCATAAATCCATAGTCTATCTTCTGGTAAGAGAGAGATAGAGGATAAGATTAGAAGCGTCAAGAAAGGGTAATCTAGATAAAAATAATCTTTATCGGGACTGAGGTTTATAGTATTGAAAAACTTTTCAAGAAAGAGAAATAGATTATCCTTTGAAAAACCCTTAATTCCATTAAGAGTTTAGAAAACCTTATTAGATATGAGTAGTAGGAAATCTTTTTGTTGGTTTACTAGATAAGATGAAGCCATGAAGATAATGTGAATAGATTTTATAGTGGCGACAAAGTGGATAGCTTGGGTCTTGAAAGTGTGTTAAGACTGAGTTTGGCATCTACTTTTATATATCGAGCAAATTGGTATTTTGGGAAGCAATCTTTAAGTCTTAGTAGCTGTAGTTTAAGAACTGCTTTCAAAATGATGAATTGTCCATCTATACACTAAAATGATGTCTAGCAAGACATAATTTAAATGTCTTAATGTCATACCTACTAGCAAGGATTTCCTTATAGATATTCTAGTAATGCTTCTCAACTTCTGTAAATCATCCATTAGCATGCCCAAAGTAATACTATTTCCCCATCTAATTCCTTTGCTCCTTAAAATTCATCACTTATAATTATCTGTAAGATCCTGTAGTCTATGCTAGGGATTCTTACAGGTAATGGATTCTGGCAAATCTCTCTGAGCTTCATGACAGCTGTTTTCTACTCATCTTGTTAAAACGGGTCACATTTCTCTAGCTCCTAGATAGAGAGCTAGTGTATTTGGATAACTTAGGAAGTAAATCTTTAATATAATCAACAAATAAACTATTGGATCTCCTTAATTCTAAGGTTATTATATTGAAATTTGAGATGTTCTTGTGTGATATGTGGGCTAGACTATTAATGTCTATCTAAGAATTTCATTCCACGATCTGAATATTAGATTGCCCAATAAAACTTATCTTTTCAAATAGCACTATTCATGGGCTTAGAGAAAATCTAATATTTGTCATAAGAGAATATCATGGGCCAATTTATCTTAAGAGAACAAAAAAAATATCATTAATTTAGACCAAAGTACTATGTATGATGGCCTCAAATATGTACATCACGGCCTTCTAGAATAATGATGGGTTTACTTTAAGTTTGAAAGGCATCACTATCCATTGGTATTAAGCGCATAGTTTTGTATCAGTCCTCGAAGTCAATGCCTTAATGCAAAATCAAGCTTTCAAATCAAATTTGGAAAACATCTTGGCTTGGGCTAGATATGAGAATAGCATCTGGGTCTTTGGAAGAGGAAATTTATCATCTTACAAAAAGTTATTTAAGGATTTATAATCAATAACAAGCCTCTTCTTTCCTTTGATCTATTCAGGCCACTTATTCATATAATGCTAAACAAACCTAACTAGATTTTGTCAACTCTATTAACGTAAGGCGAATAGCTGGTTGCATTCTTTTCAAGCCAAAGTAAGATCATCTAGAAGCATTCCAAGATGAGAAATCTTCATAGGATTGGCATTCCCATTCAACGTGAAAGGTAGTTAAATAAAGAACTCCAAATTCTTCCATAATGGATTAGGATGGTAGAAATTCGTATGAGATTCTACATAGCACTATTAGAGCTTTTGAGCTATTTTCAAGTATTTTGAAAGAGTCGTGAGAGCATAAATCATCTAAATTGTGGTAAATAGTTGGAAATACCTTTTAAACTTGATGTCCATGGGGAGAACTTGTAGTTTTGGCGCTTTATAATGCATATTAAAGCTAATTAGAAGATCATGTACTTACTTCCAAGGATTTGTATCCATACTATATATTCTAGAAAAATTAGATCCTAGTAGGCCTTTTGCAAATCAGTGATGTTCTGAACTTTTAACGATCTACAGCTTGGAAATATTCATAACATGACTACTATGCATCCTCTAGAAGGATTTCAAGATTCATTATAATTCCCATTGCACATGTTTGTATAACTATTATCTTAATGGGTCTATCTCATTCAGATGGAAAGATATGTATCATGACAAGATAAAAGGAATGCTTTCTTAAAAGTATGGACTAGCTTGAAGCATGCAGATAGGAAGATAATCTTTTGATTTTGATTCCTCATTTCAAGGTGTATCTTCATCATCTAAAAATGTGACATAAATTGTGAACACTATTTCTTCTAATTGCTCCTTTTGTTTAGACTATAGTGATTCAATATCAGTATTAGATAAAATTGCTCTTGAACATTGTAGGACTTGAGAAACTATGTGGACGAACCTGTTTCTTTTATTATGGTAATTTATTACAAAATGTCCTTCTTTCTATTAGATAGCAACAACCGTTGCTCTTCTTTCTGAAGGCTTCCTTTTAAAGAATCTAAGAGGCTTTATCCTTTTATGCTTCTTGAACTTCTTGAGGTTCAATCCCTTGGAAGAAGAGTAAGAATACTTTTCTTTATCTTTACACTTTATCTCCAAGTAAGATGTGTTATAGGCTTCTTCAAGATAAATTTCTTATCCTTGAGTTCTTTGAAGAAGTTTTATTGTTCACACAACTCATCAAGAGCTATGGGGGTCATTTGAGCCTTACGTGCTTCTCTTGGTTGCAAGACTCAACCCACACCTTTGTGATACTCTTAACCATACTTTTACTAGGTTGACTAATGCAATTATCTAGCATTTTTCCTATTTTCAACAAATTCATACATCGTCGACACCAATGAACTTGTTCTCATGATACCGTCAGTTAATGCTTCCTTACCATACAAGGTAATTTACACAATTCATTATCTTCAACTAATATTTGACAAAAATGGTAGAAATTAGATGAATTATTTATTGCTCCATTTTACTGAATAGAGGCCGAGTTGGCACTACTAGTTGGAAGATATTGTTAATAAGTGATCTAATCAGAAACCTCTATTAGGCTTGCATATACCACTCATAATCAGACTATTGAGCACAACAATAAAGGTGTACACCAACCAAACAAGGAGTGTTTGATCTGGGGCTACTTTATCTATCAAAAATGAACTATTCGCAATGCGTAGAAAGAAGTTGTGGTAGAGATCTATTGGAAGGTTGATGCTCACACTAATGTTGTCTTAGGAAAGATGTTTTCCTACTATATTTGAATATGATATTTGATGATTTTTTTTTATGGTTTTGATTTTGGTTCTTGATAATATTCATTTAGTTGATAAGGATCATGTTGATGGTGAGGATGAGACTAAGGTGGGTGATGGACCCATCAATGAAGCTTCTAATTTTTTTTCTTACTAAATTTTCTTCTATTTGGTTTTGGTTTTTTTTTTTTTTTTCTGTTTTAATGCTAATGTGGAAAGATGATTTGGCAAAGAAATTGCTAAGATAGGACTAAAAAGGCTACAAAACACCACATCAGCAAGAAAGAAAAGCCATGTAAGCAAATTCGGCAATGAGAGGATTTTCCAGCAACTAGAGTCCTTTTATAAATCTATTAATAGTTAGTTTACTAACATACCACATCGAATAATTCCATCTCTACTTCACCAAACAGCCATTTGAACAAGGTGACCTTTGAAGTTTTCTATATAGATGATACAGAAGAAAACTTAGTGCCCATTTAGTTTAATTTTCAAATCTTATTTTATCATTTTTCTACTATTTAAAAATTGAAGCACATCACTTTTTACACATTTTCACCCAACACCATTTTTATTTTTATTTTTCAATAGCATATATATCGTTTTTCTCTATTTTATTATCACTATCTCTCTCCACCTACCACTACAAGAAAAGAGGGGATTTGTGGTAAAAATTTAGCGATGTTTTTTTTTTCATATAGCGATGGCTACCCTAACCGCCACCAAAATAATAACATTTATGGCAAGAATTTTTACTATTTGTGGCATTTTATTTGTAACCGCAATAAGAATTTTCATTTTTTTGTGGCAATTTTGTAAACTGCAACAAAATTCAAATAATTGGCAGAAATTTCTTAAAGATGCCTCGAATTTTATAACTTTGCAGCGGTTATTTTTAAATCACCATGAGTTGTTAATTATTGTCCCTTTAACTTATTAGCTTAGACTTTGTTTATTTCAAAGGATTTTTGTTCCACAGCTTTATAACCATTTATACATAATTCCCACGTAAATAATAAAAATTATTTTTCATAATTTTTTTATAAACACATAAATAAAGTTCTTTTATCTTATAGTCTCTTATGAAAAAATGTAAAGAGTTTGTTCTTCATTTATTTTTAAAATTTACACAATTTCTTGTAATAGTTTTGACCATATGAGCTCTAAAATTTTATTTATCCAAACATTTCAATAACTTATTTTTATAATAATATTTAATATTTATAAATTTTATAAACTTTTATAACAAGATCATATAGGAGACAATAACATATTTTTAGCAAGAACTTAGCAAAACGACCACTTAGTCTAGGTTCTTACTTGTGCACTATCACATATTTTGATTAAAGAAGCAAAATATTATAGTATTTTCTTTAGGCAAACCTCACCATGCAAAAAAAATTATTCTTTTTACCTAAGAATTTATATATGTAATAAAATTTATTACTTTACACTGGTATGTTATATTATCCCACACTTTCTATTTATATTTTTTTTAGTTTATTATTTGATGCTCTTGTGTGTGTTTTTTTCTCTCTATTTAAATGTCAAGTAATTAATACTATTTTATTTTAAAAATAATAGTGATGTTTTAAAATATCATCCACATAAACTAATGATGTTGTATCATTGATTTTTAAAACTTACTTTTAAAAGTGTAAAAAGAATTCAAACATTTTGGCTAATATTTTTTATGTTTTTATTTTGTTTATGACATATTATTAAGCATTAAAAGACCTCACTGTACACTTTAATGATTTGTTTCAATACTAAAAGTTTTCCTCTTTACATATAAATTATATTTTTGAAATTATCATAATTTTCCTAAAATAAATCAAAAATCGCATTACCTTTTAATTTCTTGGAAGCCACTATTCCACAGTTTATTTTTCTCCAAAACCACAATTTTTCCCTCGCTAATTTCTCTCCTCCCCACAACCAACCCTAAGACTAAAAACTTCAACCCTCTCAATTTTTTTCTTCTCTATAGTCACTAGTTCTATCGTCATATTGTTTCTTCTTCAGTATATCATTTAGATTTTTTGTTTGTGTTTTTTTTTCTTTATCTTACTAACAACTTTATGATTTGTCAATAAAAATTGAGTTGCTACCATTTTGAAGAAAAAGAAATTTCTGAACAATTTGGAGGTAACAAAAAGCATTGTTTGCATCAATTTTTATCAGATTTTAGGTGAAGCTCCTTCATATTTTCGTAATGTCTATGTGTATTTTACCATTCAAGTGCAAAACTCTTGAAAAGTTACTTGATTTTGTGTTTTTTTTTTTACTATTTATGTATCACTTTCCTATTTTCTGAAATATAAAAGTTAGTCAAAAATAGCCATTGCATGCCATTTTTGTCTTGTTCATTCCTATTTTGTTATTGATTTGGAGTCGCTATTGCAAGTCAATTTGGATTCACTACTAGAATTTCCTACGTATTGGTAGATTCTGAGATTGATTAGGCAATATATGCCTACTTAAGCACTAATGGTCTATCCTAAGAGAGTCAGGGTTTGCAGGTTATAGAATACATTTGTGGCCCTTCTGGTTTACAATTGCATCTTACAATAAATTATATTTATTTTTGGATGAAAATGACTTTACCAGTGCCACTTCATCCTTCTAATTTAGAAAGTGCAACTTAACTTACTAGCTTATTGAAGACATCAAGTTTTTTCTTCTTTAAATTATTAACCTCTTTGATTAGTTTCTCACTTCTACTTTAGTGATTTAGCTGTTGTTTGATAGTATATTTAGGATCTCCATGTGCATATGGCTCTTTGGCCAATATTCAACAGAGCTGAATAGATCATAACTTAAACTAGGAAGTTGGTGGGTAAAACTCATACTTCACAATCAGTTAATTGTAAACCATCTATCATGCCCTATCTCTCTTTATGTTTGTGTTTGTGGCTGATATCGAGTGAATGTCATATTGGTGGTTGAAATTGAACTGGCTAAATGGCTATATATTAAAAGAACAAAGTATGCCTTTTGAGTTGTGTCAAACATGAACCACTAAATTTTTAGTTAGTTGTTGATGCAAAGGGCGCTATTGTATTCTATGAATGATTTGCTTGAGTTAGCTTTCACCATCTTAAAATTGGTTTGTTCATTAAGCATTCTCTTGCTACACTTGTTTATTGGTTGGATTTTTGTCTTGCTGGAGCAACAAAAGATATGCATTATTTGTTCTAAAGTGACATGTTGATGATAAAATGATTATTCCTACCATATGGCAAGAGCATATCTACTTATCATTACCAAACTTCTTTGAGCAAACTTGTGTGAATTCCTAAAATCCAATTGATAATCTGCCAGGGAACCATATCTTGCATTGCACAAGCTATAGGTATACATAATATTGGTCAAGATTGAGCCATTAAATTTGTCATTGGATATTTCATTATTGAATATTTAAAATTTGTATGTAAAAAAAATTAAAGGTTTAATCAACTACATGTTAGGATTTTGATGAAATTTCAATATCACATATGCAAATTTTTGAAAGTTTAGCCTTACATTTGCCTAGAATAAAAGTTCACTTTTATTTTTAGTGGTTGAACAAGTTCCATAGGGTCAACAGATGACACCTTTATTTTATCATTCATATTTGAGCATATGAATTTTTTAAGTTATGCCGTATTTTTCCATACTTATGTTTGCCTTTTTTAGTATTGCTGAAACCCCTTGAAAAGGATCTATAGTCTAGACTCCATATGTAATAGATGTAATTTATTTATATTATATATCATTAGTAGTATAGCTAGAATTAGTGGAATCCTGGGAGTAGTTTTGTGGGTTTTGAAGGATAGTCTCATGATAGAAATGAATTATGCATTTCTTTTTACTGAAGACAAGAAAATTAAAAGGCTTGTTTTGTGTCTACCTTGTGACAGTTTTCCTAAGGACTAATAATAGATTTTGTGCTAGGCACACCTATGGAAATATGAAAACTATAGCGTCTAATATGAAAAGTATAGGATTTAATGTGTTAGTATCTGGAACAACAATATGGAAGTACATTCCACATTTATCAAAGTAACCATAAAATACCCTTTACTTTCTTTTTTTTTTAATTGTTTTGGTTCCAAAGAAAACAAAAAAAATTAATATAGGTTGATCTCATTTATTTTTCTAGTACTCCATCACAAGCATAAAACTAAGACTGTTATAAGTTTTTTATGTGATCAAAGTGTTTAGTAAATTTTTGGAAAGAAGAATTCTTACAGATGCTCAAACCAAGATCTTTTACACTAATCTTTCATTTAATCAATTTTATATATTAAAATTTTTACTAAAATTTATTAACCTCACTATTTTGCAAATATGCCTAAGTGAAAGAGACATGCATCTAGGTGTCAATTTATACCTACACAAGTTCATTCTCAATCTAAGGGCCCAAGTGATATTGGTGCTCACAGTAAGCCAGTAGCTGAGCCAAAACTATCTACTCAAGCACACCCATCCACTCAGCCAAGGTCACATGATCGTCTTGACCCATCCACTCAGCTTGACTTATGGGACGAGCTAAATCAACCTTCTCAAAAGAAAAAATGTAATAAGTATTGGTATGTTGGTTTAATAGGCATGTGATTTACTAACTTACTACTAGTTATGATTTAATATGTTCAAGTTATATTTTCACTAAATAATACTTTTTTTTGTTAGATGAGAATGGAGAAGTTAAAGAAACGCATCTTAAGGATCAAGACGTGTTTGTGCTTCCTCCTAGTAAGAAGATTATTTTAGACTGGAATGAATAGGGCCAACCTATTAAAGACTCAAGAGCACTACTCAGGGTATTTTTGGGACATGTTGCTAGTAATTTTAATAACTTTCCAATTAGTTATGAGACTTAGCTCAATGTCCCTTCAAGCTACAAAGAACAAGTGTGGAACAACTTAATAAATGTATGGTTTAAATATTTTTGAATAAAATTGGTTTTTTATTGTTAACTATTTTATCCTTTAAAATGTATTATTTCTTTTTGGAAAAAATTTGTAATCAATGATAGGCCAAACAAAGATTATATTATGGGAAATTTGGGAAAGAAATAGAGAGATAATCATGTCAGGTTGTTTCAAGAACATTATGATCCATCGCTTGGTTGAGAAGCTAATATTGAGAGGCATCCAAAAGACATCTGTAGAGATCAGTGAGCATCTTTTCTGAGTTATAAATTGAGTGACTCAACAAAGTTAATAAGCATTCATTATAAATTCTAAAATAATATATACTATTTGTTGATATTGTTATTTTTTCTAATTATGTAGCAGATGTGTGTTAGAAATGCTTTGAGTCGATGCTAGCAAACAATTCCTCACACTCTTGGGTCAAAGACCCCAGCCAAAAAGAATGATGACATAGTATTAACTTATCTACTCTTTTTACTTTTAAATACTAAATTGATTAATTTAAAATGTCAATAATTAAGTATAAAATAATAGAAAATTCAAACTAGGTGACCTACAGTAGAGTAGACTTGTATGCTATTGCCCACAAGAAAAAAGATAGCTCTTTTATCAATGATAAGGCTAGCTTCAAAGCTGTAAGTACAATATGTTATATAATTTTTTTTGTACATTGTTGTTAAAATGATTTGTATTACAAGATTTAAATGTTTAGATAATATTTAATGTAACATGTAAGAAGAATTACATTAGCAGACTTAAACTAATTTTGGAAGTAATACTTTATTAAACGTCTTTGGAAAAGACCTAGGGCGTGTTCGAGGTATGGGATTTGGTGTTACCCATCTCAAGTCTTTCGATTAATTAGTAGTTCTCAAGGATATTCATCTAGCCATTCCACATTATTATATGTTAAAGTTAAACACCTAGAGAATAAGATTATAATATTAAAAGATACATTGAACTCAATAATATTTTTTCTAATTCAACACTTTAGAGGTCAATTGCCGACTGATTTTCCCAATATCAATCAGGCAAATCAATCAATCAGAACTATTTATATTTTGCTTGCTTGTTATGGAATTGGTTTGAGTGTTGTCTGAATGTTGATTTTTGTCTACAAGATTCTAGTAATGCATATAGTTTATATGTTTAAGATATCTTAGATTTTGTTTTTGATTGGGATTGTTTGATTTGTTAGAGACTAGAGAGATGTGGTGAGATGTATATAAAAATTATTTTGAATCATGCTAGTTGTTCAAATTAAAATAATCTTATCTAGTTTTCCATTTTGACTTACAAGAATTAATTAAAATTGCAAATATTGTCGACAACTAAATCAACGACTAAAACATGTGACTCTTCAAAGTAAAAATGTTGGCAAAAGATAAGGATAGTATCTATTCAACATGGAATTATTAATTACAGAATATATACTTGGATGGAATTTGATTATGCCATATTAGTTGTTAGTTATCTATGTTGTTGTTTATAAGCTTTTATCTATATTGATATTTTATATTAATTTTAATTGCAAGACAAAAATTTGGACTCACAAGCACCTGTAAGGTGCTCATCCTTAGATAGTCATGACCTACAAAGCCAAGACTCATCATCTAATGCCTAGCTGATCTGTTATGTTGATACTATTGAAGTTGCTTTCTAATAGTTGAATCATATAACATGGATTCAACTTGATATATACTTGATAATATTTTTTGGGTTGAACTACAATAAATGTTATTTTGATATTTTGTGATTGTTAAACTAATTTTGGATGTTTATATAAGTGTTATTTGTTCTATTCTGTTTTAGTGCTTAAATTATTAGTACATATGTTATTTATGGGTAAATAGGGTATAGAAAGAAATTACATCATTGCAGCAGGTACAATAAAAAATGTAGCAGGTGTACTAAAAATTAAAATAATAATAATAATTTTGCAACGGTTTCAAAATCATCACAAAATAAAATATTTAAAATAATAAATTCATCACAACAGTCACATAACCCCCATGAAAATTAAATATGGAAAAAAATAAATCCATCGTGGCAATCATATAATTGTAGCAAAAATAATACAAATTAATTTGAACCGCCGCAAAAATTTAAACCAAAACACTAAAATGGTAGTGGCAGTTTACAAACTGCAACTAAATGATAGAAAAATGCCACAAAAATAACCACGATAGTCATTCCAGTTATTACTTTTAACCGCTGTGAAATGCTCTCCTAACACTTGACATGGTAACCACCACTTGTTACGTTCAACAGCAGTTGAAACTACTGCAAAAGGCACACCTAAGCCACCATAAAATGCAAGAATTAGTGTAGTGTACAACTTACTAAACCCAACATAATCATTATTTTTCCAACAACGTATCCAAATACAAGCTCATTTTCAACTCATTTTCACTAATTATTTTTTCAAATTTTAGAAATGATAGAAATGAAGAATGAAAATGAAAATAAAACCACATTGGCCTTAGAGAAAATTTATTTAGAGAAGGACTTCTACCTTTTTACTCTCATCTTGCCCTTAGATGAGCCTCAAACATATTTGAGGAAATAAATTCAGAATTAGAACAGTGGCCTCAATTATTTGCTGAGGAGCGGTCTTCATATTTCATTATTTATTGTTGCACAATTCAGATAATGTGTTGAGATGGAAACTTTTTCCTTTTTTGAAAACATTCTGAAGGGTGACATATATTTCCTCATAAGCTTATCGAGTAATTAAATTTTTAATTTTTTTTAAAGTCTAGTGACCATTGATACACCAAATTTGGGATTTAACAAATATGCCCTAAATAGGTTCTTTTTGGAATGAGTTTCACGAAATTAAATTTGACATCACTTTGCTAATTCTACAGATTTTGTCGTGATTTTGTTGATTTTTTAGGATCTTAAGCTTTTGATTTACTTTTCATAACTTTGGCTAAAGATATCAATGTTGGAATAGTGCCCCACAACCAATTAGATTGGTATATAAACTATTTCACTTGTGATACAATCTTGATTGAATACTATGACATTCGATTGAAGCCCCTAAATCACACTATGACTGGCATTCGGTTGAAGTCCCTAAATCACACTATGACTATGAGACTCGATCATGCACTTGGCGGTGATCATGAAATAAGTCTTACACGTTCATGATTTTAAATATTCTAAGTCATAGAATCTTATGAGATAAGACATCTAAAATTCATATAAACTTGCACTAACGATACATAAATCTAAGAAGTTGGATATTATTTCGTTTCGTAAGCAATCCATGTTAGACATGGGTGTATATTAGTGAGTGCTTGTTAGAGGACAAGTTCACTGAAGACCTACCCGAAGAATACACTAAATAGCCAGAGTGGCAAGTTGGTAGTGGCAAGTCCTCAACCTTACACAAGTACATATAATTCGCCCTTTAACCTGAAGATCTATGGCAACCTTGTGTTTAAGTCCTCATACTTTGACTTTTCACCGACCACGTAGCGGGTTAGTTGAGTTGAGATTGAGTATAAGCTACTTAGATATGGAGGTTTCTGAGCTCCAAGATGGGATCCATTTCTTTGTTGTTGTGAAGGGTGAGTGCATTTCCTATGTATTTTATAATGATCGATTTCAAGAAATCCTTACGCAAGATAATATGACAATTTAGAAATGGAGTTTTCCAAAGATTAGGTCATAAAGGAAAATCGAACATTAGGATTAAAAACATAGTTATCAAGGCTATTAGAAATATGACAAATATTTTGCCCTAAGCTTCTTTCGAGAGATAAGAGATAGAAAGACTGTATTTGCATGGCAAGCATAGAGGTAGAATAGTTCATTAGAGCATATTCATTTCATCCAATTAGTTGGGCTCCAAGGGCTCGTTGTTAAACATAGACTATGGAGATTGGCTACTCTACAATTAATGGAGATTAACTGAGAGAATTGTTAGTTTAAAGGAGTTTAAACCAATGTGAATATTTCAATATTCAAAATATCACAATTAGTTAAGAGCCCATGTTCAACAAATGGATGAATCTAATAGGTCACATACAAAAGCCTAAAGGAAGATCTACGAAATGGGATGAATTTTCTAAGGAGCTAGAAAATTCTGCTAGGCAATTTTAGAAATTCAATTGACTAATTTTTAGTCATCTTGACTCGATTAATTTAATTATTAAATTAATCAAAATAATTTAAGAAGTTAAATTAGACCAATTAAATTAAGGAGCTAATTTAATTGGTGCCATGTGATAATTAATTAGTTAAGTTAGCTTAAAGAGTTAAGTTGACACCTTTTAACTTAAAGAGTTAAGTTAATTAACTTAAAAAATTAAGTCAAATCAATTAATTAAATTAAAAAATTAATTTAATTAAAATAAGAATTTGGTTTTGGAGGGAAATTCAAATGAAAGAGATCATTTGAAATTAATTTAGAGTTAATTTGCAGTGCATTTCATACGATGAAATGAAGATACAAATTAAATGCAAATGCATGTGAAATTCACACGCAAGTTGGTTGCCAAGTTGGCCAACTAACCATGGGAGATATGATGCCAACTTGCATCACACCATCCTCACTATAAATACCATGTGGTTGGCCATTAGATGGCTAATTCACAAGATTCTCATTGTCCCTCCAAAAAGTGAGATTTTTCACATGTTGGAGTTTCTCACTCTCCAAACTCTCTCCCTCTCCAATTCTCTCAAAACTGCCACTCCCTCACCTTCATCCTCTCATTATATAACATATTTTATTTTGATTAGAGGTCTCCTTGGGCATGTGGATTATTACATTAGAGGTCCAATACCTAGGACACTTGGTACTCCTTGGTGAACCATTGCTGTCCAGAATCTTTCATGGCGGATTTGAAGGACATAGAAAGTTTTGATTCGCAAAAAATTTTTACATCATCTTCCTTGGTGTGTTGAGGTTCTCTCTGAAACATTTGAGCATTTTTGGAGTTGTGGAAGGTGTCCAAACTTTGATCGCTTCTGCCGTGCGTGAGTTGATCCATTAAAGAGTTCATTGGAGTCTTTCTCATCCTACCCTTGGGTTTAGCATGCAAGGTAAATTTTATGGATCTAAATCCTTATTAAATGCATCATTAGATCCTTGGAGTGGAGTATATAAGTTATATTTAGCCTTTTGATGATTTTATATTTTGGATCCTTAGCCTACTCCTACTTTCAATCAAAACATTCATCTTCATTGTCATTTGCAAGGTTAATGAATGTGAAACTTGCGGAACTTGCCATATCACTGTGCTCCTACAAGATTTCTTGAATTTCTTCTATGAAATGGCTTGCACCAACTTTGCAGCAAGATTTTACTTTATTAGAGAAATTATTTTTGTTGAGTGTGAATCTCCTTACCAAGAATTATGTTGGATTTTACTAACATGAAGCTAGGATTTATTGTTTTTCAAAAGGTTCTCTTTGCTTCTTTTCCCACCATTTATTTGAACATATTTTGCCTAATTGTTATATTTTGACCTCTCCTTCAACGTTTATTTTTTATTATTGTGGTTCAAGAATCCAAATTAATCTGAACTAAAGTAAAATTTGAGAAAATGTTGGAGGTGATCATTGGAAATGTCAAATTCTATAATTTCATAGAAGAATTTCTCTCAAGGCTGCTAGTGGTAGAATCATTGGATTTAAGCAAAGTATTCCCACCATAATAGGAACTAGTTAGGAATTTTGTGGAGTTCTTTACCAAGTCTTTCCCTAATCATGAAGAAGTAAGATGTGGTTTTATTTGATCTATTTGAGAAGGACATTTTGAAATGCCTGAATTCAATCCCTATAGTTTACAGAGGGGCAATCTTTTCCAAAAATTTTGAGGTAGTCAGAGGGTTTTCCTCCCCATTCAACAAGAAAAAGAATCCAATTGATAGAAATCTCATAATGATCAACCTATGTGGAAATTAATGAGAGTCCATTAGGGGTTGACTGGAAATAATGATGGAATTTGTAGTCGTGAAAAAATATTCATAAAACTGTTGTGTTTTGCGAAAATCTTCATAAACTCTTAAATTTTTTATCAAGGATTAAAGTTGTCATTTTCCTTGGATCAACTTGGATTTCTAAAGTGATCCATTCAACCTCAAGACACAATCTTTATAAATTCTAGGCTTTTCTATTTATTGTAATTTTGGTGGACTTGGTTGTGAAGATGTGTAAGGGACAATCTTTGTATGTTTGGGCTAATTTTAGCGAAGCTAAGCATACCAATTTTCCAAGATGTGCAAAGTTATTTGGATTTGGAGAGTTGTTTGTGGTTGAGAGATCTATTCTAGATTTTCTAGAGAAGATTGTAAAATTCTAAATGGTTAGGAATTTATGGTGTTTGTGTTCTTAGTAGTGTGAATTTGGCTTCTACTTTTAGATTTTGTAGAGTTGGATATTCAATTTTGGGAATTTGTGATGCCAAAAGGTTTCACCTTTAACTTGGACCTGCTATCTTTTACACATTCCTGTAAACATTCTATGGTCACAAAATCTGGAATTGAATGGAAAATCCCATAATATATTCAATATCAAAAAAAATCAAGTGAAAGGGCTTACCATCTGCAAAACTTTATTTTGAAACTAAATTTTGGACATCTTTAATTAATATATCTTTAGCTGCACTGTAATCAATTTTCAAAAGGAATATTTGGTTTAATAAGTTATTTTAGAATTTTGAAATAAATGACACCATAAAGAGAATTCTTTTGTGGATAGTTTAATAACTTTGCTTGGCCTTTTGTCATACAAACCCCTTGGCAATAATGAATAATTATATCTTCATCACCAATTATCTAGCTAAGAATCCCTCCACAACCAATTTCTTATGCATCAATTTGAACACTCATAGAAGCATTTCAGGATTTGTGTTTTACTCTAACTTTAAGGTTTTTAATAGTGTCTATATAGGTTTATGTCCAAAAAGCTAGAAGAGATTTAAAGCTGTAGACGAATTATTGTTTTGGCCTATTAAAAAGTGATGCATGTGAATAATATGATAGTTATTAATCTAAAAATTTTCTATTTATATATTGGGATTTATTAAAATTTAATTCCAAAAATAGATAGTTAATTTAATTAATATTCTAGTATTTTATAGGCAAATCAAATATCAACAAGTGTCAAGTAATGCATCATGGCCAATTAAATCAAGTTTTGTAGCCTAACAATCTCGAGCTAATCAAGTTGCGACATGTGGCATACGTGTGTACATAGATCAATCAAATCCATAATATTTGATATTATCTCTTAATATGTACATCAAAGAGATGACTATTAAACAAGTACAAACTATTTCAAAGTCTCCCACTAAACACCTATATAAAAGGGATAATCGAGACTCATAGGGAGACATATTCTCATACTCACATACACATATATTCTCAAATCCAAGTTTCAAGTCTTCAAAGCTCAAGTTCAAAACTCAAGTCTTCAAGATTCCAGTTTCTACCGCAATAAAGTATTGCTATCATGAAGGTCATGCACCTCTTCAAAGCATCAAATCACCAATAGATGAACAACTTGAATTTTGAAGATATTTTGCAAAGACTCAATGGCACCTAAAAGGAACCAACTCGCTTTAGCCAAGAAAGATACTGCTAACCCTACTACTAATTCTTTCAATCACCTACAATTGAGGGCAAGAATACTAATTTCACTCCATCTGATGATTCAGACTCTAAAAGTCCAAAGGAGACAAATCCCAAGACATCATCTTTTACTGAGTTGTCGGCTTCAGCAATTGGAGTGACAACAATAGATGAACAACTTGCTCAGATAGCTCAAACTTTAGCTAACCTTTAAAAGATTGTGGAAGAGAAAGATCTACAAATTGCATAACTTAAGAACAAGAAGAAACACTCCCATCTTGAAAGATTTAGCTACAACCATCAACCTTCCCTTGGCGATGCAGTGGAAAAGCAATAAGTTGAAGAGATGCCTCACAAGTGAGAAACTAATCGAAAGATCAATCACTCTGCAACTTCTATTACTACACTATCTGTTCAACAACTGCAAAACATGATCACCAATACTATGAGAGCTCAGTATGGCATGCCTTCTCAAAGTTCCATTGTGAATTCAAAGCCCTGTACAAAGAGGATTGACTCATTGAGAATGTCAATAAGATATCAACCACCAAAATTTCAGCAGTTTGATAGGAAAGGAAATCCAAAACAGCATGTGGCTCATTTCATAGAGACAAGCAACAATGTAAGGATTTATGGCGATCTTTTTGTGAAATAGTTCATGAGTTCATTGAAAAAAAATGCCTTAGACTAGTACATCGACTTCAAACCTAAATCCATTGATAGTTGAGATCAATTGAAAAGGGATTTTTTGCATCACTCCTATGGTATGTGTTGGACTGTGAGAATGACTGAACTTACCAATGTAAAATAATATAACGATGAGCAAGTGAAAGACTACATCAAATGTTGGTGTGCATTATGTTTGAACTATAAGGATAGATTCTCAGAGACATCTGTGATAGAGATGTATATTCAAGGTGTGCATTGGGGACTTCTCTACATTCTTCAAGGAATCAAGCCTCACATTTTTGAGAAATTGGCTACTTGTGCCCATGACATGCAACTTACCATTGCTAGGGTCAGAATTCTTATTGAAAACTAGAAGAAGGAAAAAAAATTCAAAGAAAAGTGAAAAATATGCTAAAGCTGCTACTAAGAAATCTATGACAATCAAGACAACCTCCATCAAAATTCCCACAAGTGATAAAAAAGTTGCTAAGAAAACTAAAGATTAACACATTTTAGCAAGTAAGAAAATACTGAATGAAATACAGGAGAAGAAGTATCCATTTCTAGATTCTTATATTTCTCATACTTTTGATGAATTATTGAAAAGGAAATTGGTTGAACTATCAAAACCAAAATATCCTGAAAAAGCTGAAATGGTTAATGATCCAAAATATTGCAAGTATCATCGAGCTGTCAACCTTCTAATAGAGAAATGTTACATCTTCAAGGATAAAGTCACGACATTAACAAGAGATGGAAAGATAATTCTTAACACAAAAGATGTTGTTAGTTCAAAGATAATATCTGTCCTCATCTACACTCATGAGGGCATCAACAATACTTTAGTTGATAAATTAACTAAGCCAAAAACAAGTTCTACTACTAAAATTGAAGATAGCAGTGAGTGGATTCTTGTGATACACCATCAAAGAAAAGATGATTTGTTAATCAATCTCATCCATTAGCATTAAAGGCCTTGTATGTGGCTAGATACCCTCAACCAAGGATGATGAAAAGTCTAAAGGCTACAAATGGTAAGTTGGAGAATTCATTGGTAAGTTACAAAAGGACTCATGTTACTTTAAGAGATTATTTTGCAAGAGGATTTTTTGATCAAAGAGTTGAAATGGTGCATGCTATATCTTGGGAAACTAAAGAGCAACACTCCACTTGCTATTGTACCATCATTACTTTTATAGACTAGGACTTGCTGCTGGGGTCAAAACCTCACAATAGGCCATTTTTTATTTTAGGGTTCATGCAGAAGTAAAACGATTAACCGTATACTCATTAAGGAGGATCTGCCATCAATATCATGCCAAAATCCACCATGAAGAATTTGGTAATTCCTTTAAGAGATCTCTCACACATTCGTCTAACTATTCAAAATTTCAATCATTGAGGCAAATGAGCTACTGGTATGATTTGTCTAGACCTCACAATTGGGAAGTTGGAAACAAGTACTTTATGTCATGTCATTTATGCAAGAACTTCCTATCATTTACTTTTAGGACGACCATGGCTTCATTAAAATGGGATGATACCTTTCACTCTTCATTAATGCTTCAAGTATTCAGAAAATTGAGAAGTTATGTGAGTTGATGATGACATAAAGCCATTTACTGATGCAGAATCATACTTTATTGATGCTAGACTTTATCTAGATCACTACCCAACAAATAAGTGCAACATACAAAAGCTCTAGGCAACCACCTCATTGAAGGGAGACACGATTGCTTTGAAAATTTGAATAAATTATCAATTACTGAAGTTTTGATAAGCAAAAAATGTGAGCCTAATGATGAGCCCAACTTACCTCTCTTTTGATATACACCACAGTCATATCAAGAAAAAAATGCAAATTCTACCTAAGTGTACATTGAGCCAAGTGGCATTGCTCAAAGCCATTTAAAGATGGTGGAATCAAAAACTATCAACTTTGAGAAAAGAGTTGATCATGCCTATTGTTCGCTTAAGTTCATCAACCCATAATGGACTGTCTGTTGTAGGGGTTTCTCATAAAGAACTTAAGTGGACATTTGATCCTAAGGCATACAAGTTGCTTGAAAAGTCTGGTTATAATTTTGCTAATCCATGCAATCTAGGTGAGCTTAAACCTGAGCTAATTGGAGAAAAAGTTCATAGACTTAGTGAAGCACAACAGATACTAAAGAGAAAAGGATTTTATGTTGAACAGTCAAGGGCTAGCTTGCAATTTAAACTTAAAGAACCAATCAGGATATGTGTGATAAAGAAAGATAAGTGAACTGATGTCGAACATATTTCTATAGAAGATCATGTAAAGCAAGATGAGCAAGAATATAATAATCATTGAGTTTTGGTATTTGATCATCTTAGTGCTCCAACTACTCATCCTTCTATCTTTAAAATGCTTGGTGCTCAAATTCAAAACAGGCTTTATACAAGTCAATGTTTGATAGGTTCTGTGATCAATCAACTAGAAAATAATGCTACAACACAAATAAGCAAAATGAGTGTCAACAACAAGATCAACGTGTTGGAGTTGAAAAATAAGGGTCAAACTCATCACTTATCTCAATCAAATGGAGCCAAATCTGCAATTATAGTCATCAATATAGATAGACCTATGAAAATAAAATAGCGCATCGTAAAACACTCATGCAAAGAGAATAGTGCGAAGAAGATAAAATGGAAGTCATTATCAGCACTAATTACACAAGTGCTAAGAAGAGGCTAAATCTTGCATCACATGATCCATGTCTTGAAGAATTTAATAGACTGCTGACAAAAGGTTTCATACAAGTCATAAACTACCCAACATGGACAATACTGCGTGTCCTAGTTTTAAAAGCAAGTGGAGCATTAAAATGGAGTATTACATTTCAGAGATTGAGAGTTGTTGAGATTGAGCAGTCATATGATGAAGAAAATAATAAGTTACACATACAACCACATTGTTGTTGATGAAGAGCCTGATTTAGAAATTTTCAAAGATGAAGTCACAAAAGCTCCTTCACAACTTGAAAAAGATAGATAGGCAACTGTTCATGAACTCAAGGAGTTGAATCTTGGCACGATAAAAGAGCTCCATCCTATATTTATTAGCAAGCTTAAAAATCCTAAAGAGGAGAAACACTATTTCAAAATCTTGAGTGTGTACAAGGATGTCTTTGATTGGACATATAAAGAAATGTCAGGGCTAGAACTAAAAGTTGCAATTCATCACTTTAGCATAAAACACAGGACTTGCCCAATAAAGCAGTCACAGCAAGTTCTTTGCTTGGAGCTCATCCCTTTTATTGAAACTAAAGTTAGCAAACGTATTGGTATAGGAATTATCAGAGAAGTTAAATATCCATCCTGGATCACTAGTATTGTACCGGTCAAGAAGAAGAATAGCAAGATAAGTATTTATGTTGATGTTCGAGATTTGAATAAGGCATGTCCAAAAGATGATTTTTTGCTACCTATTATCGAGCTTATAGTTAATGTAACCACTGGATATGAAGCTTTTATCTTTCATGGATGGATCATTCAGCTACAATCAAATTAGAATTTCACCACAATATGAGGATGATAGCAAGTAAGGCACTAGGATCCACTTATCAAAACTTCAAAATCATGAAAGTAACTAGTGAGTACAAGCATAACAAGGATCAAATTATTCTAGGAATTCAGATTTGGTGAGAGCATTACCTTGAAAAATACAATCCAAGGAGAAACTTATGAACTCTTCACAATTCCAAAAATTGTCTAGTCCAAGTGCAGTTAGAAGAGTGTGAAAATATCCCCATGAAAACTCCTCCAAAAATTCTAAAAAACTTATTGGAGCTTTTCAAAACCTTGAAGAACTCTCTGTAAAAAATTAGGATCAAAA